>CP125978.1:296993820-297071320 GCA_030063025.1 Avena longiglumis
CTACAGTCAACACACGGGCTCTGATACCATTTTGTAACACTATGGTTCTGAAAAGACCGTAGCTTCTATGTGACACACCAATCCCGGGATCAGTTCATTGGCTCACAATAGAATAAAGATGAATAACATAGGAAAATATCCGTGTATCATAAATAACGGAGGATCCAGAGTAATCATTTATTACAATAAAGCTTAGCTCTAGGCTAGCTCAACTTCTGAAATAAATCTAGACTAAATTTTGCTGAAATTTCCAATGGCCAGAACTTTTGATATGCTACTCCAAAAGAGGTGATTCAAATTGCTACATGTTCGTGTTGGAACCCTCTATGCACCTATGCATACCAAATGACCATAAGATGCCATTTTATTAGATGCAAGGTAAAAACCAAGCTAATCATGTGTATGTGTCAATAAGCAGTGCAAGAGGTGTTTTGGCAAAAGTTTTCAAAACTGAATTTTTGCAAGTATGATTATGATGCAATGACATGTATGATATGCAGTACCAATTTTAAAAATTGGGATGTGACATGCCTGAGGGATATCCTCCTAATAAGATGATCTTCTCTTCTTGATACAATGACCATTAGGAGATAGTTCGATGACTCCAGAACGTTTGTGTTTTCTCCATTGTCATCCAATACCATTCTACATTCGATGGAAAGTTGGGCTGCAATTTTGTATTTTGCAAAAGAAGGCACATAACGTATGAGCCGTTGGATGAGTTTCTCTCCATGGTGGATGAAAACAGAATATTTGGAGAATCACTTAGCAATCTTGTATTAGAGTTAAGAACTCTTAGAACGGCTTGATTATGGTGGAGGTCATGGATGAAAAAGGTATATGTTAAATATACAATGTGGTAAATGTAAAACTCATTGTAGTTTACAAAGTATTGGATACTTGTCCCATTTTGTGAAAACAGTACGGTCTGCTTGAGAATTGCTAGAATTGAGACTTGATGACGGCAGGCAAACTAGTTGATGGCCAACATCATTCCTTCCCTCAAAGATTATTGTTTGGATTAGTGGACTTGAACATAATTTATAATCCTTGTTTGTGTGTCTTGCTTTTAGCGAGACGAATATTCATATAAATAAGTTACAAGCCATTTGTACTATTCTTATGAATAATACCTTTATGGTCACATTGCAATTATAAATAAGTTATTCTCATCACTATGTTAACGATAATAGGTCAAGCATTTATAAAGGATTAGAATGCTAAAAGATATCCAAAGGTTAATAATGAAATGACACTATTATTTCAGTCATGATGGTTAGTGCATGTTTTTCACTTAGATGAAAATCGGGGTCTTGGATATTTGATCTAGAGACTTTTCAAAATCATGCCTCGTTTGGCGAAATGACTTAAAACTACGTATTCCGGTAAAATAGTGATATGCGAAGAAATATTAAATTTTATACATGGTGATGTACCATATTTTCAACAAATAGTGGAAATCATTATTTCATTATGGACTTAAGTGAATAAGTGTATTTACTTAATGAAACATGAGTTTTGAAATGATTTGAATTATTCAAACAAGTTCAAAGCAAAGTGGGATATGAAATTAACAGGAATACAAAGTCTCTTTGATTTGATCAATATGACCAAAGTATTTAAGTTAAGTATTGGCATAAAAGGACTTGTGAAAAATGTTTCACAAATTATGATAATTGGAAAAATTCATGGTGTTGATGTGTCTAAACATCATAATCATTTTGTATTAGATACATGTGATCCAATATTATCTCTTATCAGGGTTATATTTATCATTTAGAGTTAAAGATTGAAATGAGCGAACACTCATTTGAAATACATAGGAACATCTAAAGATTCATGGAAACAACATCATAAGAGTTATGGCATGTTTGAGTTTCTAGAGATTTCGGTAATTCGAAATCGTGGCGAATAAACAAGTCTTTATAGAGTATTCCTAGGAAAATATGAATACATGTTCCACAAAGGGAAAATCTGTTGTTGTTCTAAGCTTATGTGTCTTGATGAAGATACATGTGGAAGAAAGTAAACGTCCAAAACAAGGTATTTGACCTTACCTCCTGATTGTTGAGTGGTGCAACGATTTTTTTTCATGAAACCAAACTCTACAAATAGAGGAGAAACTAATGATAATGATCATAAAGTTTTAGTGAATACTTTTATTCAAGAAAGTAGGATTCAAGAATATATTCTGCAAGTTAGCGGAATTATATTTTGATTCACCTATCATCTTATTTGAACAAGACATGCATACAAATTACAAAGAAGCGTGATGGACCTAAGTGAGAGAAATGACTAGGAGTCATAAAATCCTATATTAAGTTACATTTAAGATTGCAAAGTAAGATGTTACTTGATCTTATTAAGTAAATATGTTTACTTGATATTTCTAAATGACTGCAATGTCATAAGAAAGAAATGAAACTTAATGAAGTACATAAAGCTTGATTTTTTGCAAAGTATGTTTGGATAATTTCAAGGAGTTGACTACAAATGTAGTGATGCTTGAGTCTATTGGATTTACACCAACAATATATGGATATTGAGAACTCACAGTTGGAATTCTCAATTTGATGATGATCAAAGAATTTTGGAATGTCCAAGATTATTGAGAGGACCTAAATTTGAGTGGTAGCATATTGGCTTGGCTAAACCTTAATATTTAAAAGACATATTTTGAGTGGGAGCTAAGCGAAATCCCTGGATCTCATATGTGGATGCCATATTTGAGTGGGAGCGTTTCATCATTCTGAAATATGTGGGCGACATATATGAACGATGCAATTGGTATTAATAATATTTAATCTAGTAAATATGGATGAAGGTGAACAAGTTATTAAACAATGAAATCTACTGAGATAGATTGGTAAGTTTAATAAACGTTATTGTCTTATGCTTCTTGGACTTGATTTTGAAGATGTTCAGAATGTCTTAGATGAGATTGTGAAGTAGTTCAGAATGAAACAGGATAAGAAAGAAGTTCTTACTTGTTTGAAGCATTGAGTTAGTCTCAATATTACAACTGTAGAAAGAAAGAGATGTGTTGCATCTCTTATGCCCCAGTCATAGGTTCTTCCATATAACCATATTGTATACTCGACATAATATGACCTAAGAATCTGGTTGGAAGAACATGTCTTGAGGTGATTCCTGAGTTAATCACTGAACCAGAGTTAAGATTGTTCTTAAATGACAAGGAGTGAAGTTAGGCACATAATTGCATGTAATGCACTAGAATCTACATAAAGATAAAAGTATATTTTGGCTAAAGAAATTAGAGTTCTGCTAAGTGTGTTTCCATAGTTTACATGACAATAGTGAAAGTTAAATTGACTGATCGACCGTCATTGTAAACAATAGAAACAAAGTCTCACTCTATCGCCAAATGAATACTTCAACCCATTATGAGATACTGGAGTGAATATCAATATTAGGAGGACATTGACGATTTACAAAAGACATTGATCTGGTAAAATAGAACTGGGATAAGACGTTTCACATGAGCGTGCATGATTAATAAACACATATGTGATATGGTTTATGATTAGTAAATACAAGATAGATTATTTGGACTCTAGTGCAAGTGGGATACTGAAGGGAATATGCCGTACAGGAAAATAATAAAAGGTTTATTGTTGTCATATTCCAATAAGTTCGTAATAGTTTCATATTGTGATATAACTATATCAAGTGGCAACATTGATATAGGTGTGATATGAAACAGAAGTCCCTAGTAGCCTATTCATAGTAGTTCGTTGGGAAATCGAGGATCAAGTGTAACACCCTCAAAATCGACCCTATGCAAGTTTTAGCGATTCCTGCCAAACCCGCATAGAAATGATTCAAAGGTGCAACCAGGCACTTGCGTGCGGGTGGAACACGAAGTAATATCATTACACAATAGTCCACGATGGAACCCATAGAACATATATACAATAACGACTCCATGAGTCAAGAATACAGATTTACAATACAAAGATCCAAATCACCTTGAAAACGATACAACGTCCGACTACGGACAAGATGCAAATGGGGCTAAGTGCCCTGAAGAATAACCAATGGCGTCCATAACCCTGCCCAGGCCAAGCCGGAGGGGTAACCCTGCTAACGAATCGATCTCAAAACCTGCTTAACAAAAGGGGTGCCGACAAAGGGCGAAGGAAAAAGAGCGGTCGATCTTGAGGCCGATTACGGCGAGACTAGAATTCGGCGGTCCTCGCCTACATAGGTATGGTGGACTGAAGCGGCAGCGCAGCATGCACTAAACAACCTATAGAGACTCAATACATCTGGCGGCTATCAGATAGGGATAAGAAAGACCTATTCGGATCCAACCTGATTCTAACACCAAACATACCCATCCTGGTATTCCCCCTCGATACCAACCGAGAAAGTCAACCGAGGAACTCACACAGTTGACAGTTTTATTCATTTCATTATAGTTGCGACAATTACTAGTCAGATATAGATAGCATGAGTCATCCTGATGTAATAAGTAGTGGGCAGTTTTAATTAACCATTCCGTTATAGTTGTAGTACTTACTAGTCAGATACATATAGCATGAGGCATCCCAAAACCCAGCAGTTGTTGGTACTTTTATTTAGTCATTCCGTTGTAGTTGCAATACTTACTAGTCAGATTCAATGGTAACAGGTGACAACTCAAACCAGCAATTGTTGGCACTTTTATTTAGCCATTCCATTATAGTGAAGCTGATTACTAGTCATTATAAAGTCAAATTTATAGCACTACTTTAGTTATAGTTGTCTATGATCGAGATACTGTGCTCCAAGTCGTCCATAACTGCGGACACGGCTTTCAGAAAGTTTTACCCTGCAGGGGGCACAAATAGCAACACACGCACGATCAAACTCGAGAAAAACCAAATGAAACCCAACGAGGTATCACGACAGAGCAATTGCAAGATTCATATAAATTTCAGGGGCCACCCCACCAAGCTACCCGCGACAAAGTTGGCCGGCTCCGAGACGGACCCAGAGGTTTGTGCCAATGGTTGTAAACGACTGGGAACCCGAAAGTGTGACTGGGCTTGTCGATACCGCGAAAACATTCCACATTTGTTTCTAAACAGTACAGGCGCTCCACGCGCAATCGTAAATAAAGCAGTAAAGCATGGCATAAGTACATGATAGTAATAAAGACCCAAACTACTTTGTGGCTCCAAGAAATAAGATATGACTCAAGCTCTGGCTAGGGGGATTCATGGTCCCACATGCGGATAGTGCGAATATTAAAAGAACAGGTATCAAGTACTCGGGGTCCTACGGGACACAAGTGGACGGTTAAAAACCAAACAACATCTATTGCCCACCCATGCCTCTGCATTATTTACCTACTTCAATTTTAGTTATTAAACGATAATTAAAGCCATGATCATCTTCAACATTAAACATAAGGCATTACTCCAACAACTGTGGAACATCGACGGCGCGACACATCACCTGCGAAAGCAACTAAGACTCGCAAGGCTGACTATCTACCAAACAACATGTAATAGGTTGTGCCCAAGGCAATTTAATGGCTGCAAGGGATATCACGGGTACGAAAACTAGAGCATCGCATCACAGATAGCAATAGATCAACAGGAGGAAATAAAGACTATAAAAGTAAGATAGGTAGAAAGGGGAGAATGCTTGCCTGAAAAACATTGCCGAAGGTTCATCCGAAGATCGGGTCGACACTCGCATCACCTCATCGGTCTAATCCGTGAAGAAGCAAAGCACTAGAAGAAACACCGGATACACTATTTAATACTACGGCAGAAGATCGGGCATGCTGCATGTATGATGTATGGCTGTAGGGGTTCGTAGCATGGAAAACAAAAATTTTCTATCGCATACAAACAAACAAGCCAAGATCTATCTACTAGATTGTAGCAACGAGTCGATGGAATAACTTACCCTCGAAGATTCCAAAGTGTTTAACGAGAGCGGATTCTCGTGGGTGATGTAGTACTCTTTCCGATCTCAAGATCGTAGACGATCCTTCGGCTGCGTTAAAGGCGCTTCCGTAATCGGTCACACGTTCGGTTCGACGAAGACCTTCCTCTCCCTTGTTCCAGGTGACGGAGGTTGTAGCACTCTCCTCGCGATTCCTAAGACAACTGGCGTGGTAGGAAGTAGAAGGGAGATCTCGCAGGCTTAAGCGGAGCAAGTATGGTGGAGTATGAGAGAGAGATATTAGTGGTATAGGGATTAGACACACCAATTAGAAGGCTTTAAACCGCAGGCTAGAGCAATTAGAAGCTCTAAACCAAAATGGCTCTAAACCGGAGATTAGAAGATAGGAACTTGTGTGTCTAGAGGAGGAGGCCCTGCCCCTCCTTTTATAGGTGGGAGGGGCGGCCAAGGGGAGGGGAGTCCCTCCCCAAGTCGTCCTTGGTTGGCGCGCCGGCTTGGAGGGACTCCTCCCCAAGTCGGTTACAACCACCTCTTGCATGTTTCCCACAGTTTCCTGTTTCCCACAGTTTCCTGTTTTCCACAGTTTCCTGTTTTAGCCGTTTGACTTTCAAACTGGCAGTTTGACTTTTCAGTTTTGGAAAAGCAAGAACACTTAGTACATGATGCAATCATTCAATATGTAATGACACATTCATGTACCCTCCCCCCCGGAGTGCCGGACAATCTGGAACCTTCTAGAATATTCCCGATGAAAACACCGGAATCATTCCCGAACTCCGAAACGGGACTTTCCTTATATGAATCTTATTCTCCGGACCATTCCGGATCACCTCGTGATATCCCGGATCCCATCCGAGACTCCGAAGAACATTCGGTCTCTTTCTCATAATACCATAACTACTCAAACAACGTCGAATCCTTAAGTGTGTCTCCCTACGGTTCGTGAATTATGCGGACATGATCGAGACACTTCTCCGAACAATAACCAATAGAGGAATCTGGAAATTCATATGGCTCCCACATATTTCTACGATTACTTTGCGATCGAATGAACCACTTACATACGATACCAATTTCCCTTTGTCTCACGATAGTTTACTTATCCGAGGTTATGATCGTCGGTATCTCTGCATACCTATTTCAACCTCGTTACCGATATGTACTCTTTTCTCGTTCCCGTGATATGTGATCCCTTGTGAGCCAGTCACATGCTTGCAAGCTAATTGGATGACATTCCACCGAGAGGGCCCAGAGTATATCTATCCGTCATATGGATGGACAAATCCCACTCTTGATCCATGTGCCTCAACACATACTTTCCGAACACTCAATGCCACCTTTATAGCCACCCAGTTACGGTGTGGTGTTTGATGTCATCAAAGCATCCTTCCGGTGATGGTGATTAGCATGATCTCATGGTCGAAGGAATTAGGTTACTATTTATCAGAAAGCATATAGCAATTGAACTATTTGAATGACTTGATCTTTATGCTACGCTTATCTATAGGAGTATGTCCATCACATCATTCTCCTAATGATATGATCCTGTTGTTAATAACATCTCTATGTTCATGATTAGGAAACCATGATCAAATATTAACCAACAAGCTAGTTTAACAAGAGGCTTTACTAGGGACTCTTATTTTAGTTTACAAATCACACAAGTATTAATGTTTCCGGTTAATACAATTATAGCATGGTATGTAAACATTTATCATAAGTGTGAAGATATGATAATAACCACTTTATTATTGCCTCTTGGGCATATCTCTAACAGTCTCCCACTTGCACTAGAGTCAATAATCTAGTTTCAAACCTTTGTGTATTCAACACCTATGGCTTTCCGGTGTTGTATGTACACGATTTCTAGTGGTCAACTGATCTCGGATCTGACACTTCCAGGTCCGTGTGTAATTGCATGTCTTTGCGTCTCTACGCATCACTCATTCTCTAATGAGATGGCTTTGTACAAATTTGGTCTTTCGGTGTGACCTTTAGCTCTTTGGGGTTAAAACATGTTGATAATATTGTCGCACAATATATCTTCATAGTATTATCCCACTGTGAACTACACCTAGTTTGATAACAAACTATTTGACACAAATGCCCTCTTTTGCTGCTAAAATAGCAGTCATATACTTAGCCTTTTGTTGTAGTATCTGTCACAATGTCTTAACTTTGGAACTCATCCAAATCCATTATGGAACTCACTTTCCATTATATTGTGCCACCCTTAGTTTATATTGAGATAAACTTAATTTGTATTTTGTGACAAAACTAGTATCAATGTAGTACTTTTACAATGAACTAACCATCTATTTGTCACTTCTACAAATAATATACTCTTAGTTCTTCCAAAAGATCATAAGAATATCCTTTATATTGCCCAATGATCTTCTTATGAATCATTCTGGTATATGCTCATAGCACAGGACATATCTGGATTTGTACATATCACAGTATGATTGATATAAATACTCTTTGTGATTTCATACATCAAGTATCAATCTATACTTGATTATTTGTTTCACTTTACCAAATGTCAATACACTTGAATATATCATCAACATTGAAATCATTCAATCCTTTCTGTGCGACCAGAACCTCTCTTGTAGTTTCTATATTGAACTCATTCAATATCTTGTCTATGTATACAGCACAACCATATTAGCGTCTATTGATGCCAAATATTTGGGTTTTGCCTAAGTATTTCATCGGGATGAAATTCTTAATATGTGTTAATAAAAGATACATTATTTCCAATCAACAATATGTCTTCCACATAATGTATTAGAAACATGTCTTAGCGCTCCACTTAATTTCTTGCAAATGCAAGCATCTTCATTGTCTCGATGAAATTAAACTCTTTTAAGTTTCATCATAGTGAAGATTCCAACTCATATGCTTACTTCAACCATTGAAGTTTGCATATGTTTTAACATCCTTGAATTTTAACAAAACCCTTTGGACTGTGTCATGCACACGTCCTAGGTAACCCTTCTATTAGAAGAACTTGTTTTGTTTATTCAACTACCATATAATAAAATTATATGTAGTGGTTGCTACACTAATCCGTCTAGACTAAATATCGCTATGAAAGATCAGATCTTGTCATAGTCAACCTTTGAACATTGTTGTGAGCTCTTTCCCAACATGTCGACTATTTCATAGATGTGCAACATCCATGTCTATTTATTTATAGATCCAAACACAATTGTAAGGTCTTACACCTTTCTTGAGGGTCCTTCAAGTTCAAAACTTGATTTCTCATGAATGGAACTATCACGAATTTTATGGCTTCAAGCCATTTGACGGAGTCAGGGCCCATCATCGCTTCTTTGCATGTAGTCGGCTCATTATTCTCAAATAATGATTCAACCCTCAAATCTTGGTATTTGATTGTTCATCCGACCTACTTGTTTCAATAGGAACTTGGATCTCCGTGACCACAACCTTTGAGGTACGTGAGCCATGAGCTTTGTTGCTGCCTCCGGAACACTTTTCGGTCTTGACTCTCTGCACACACAGCTAAGGTTCTTTTAACCTTATCAAAGTTCTATTGTCCTCCACTTAACTTTTCACGAAAAATTCCTTCTCAAAGAAACTTGACGTTTTAAGTGACAAACACTTTTGTCTCCGATGTTATGGAGGATTACTTAACAGTTATTCGAAATAACATACAAAGACAGGTTCATCCGACTTTGGTTGCAAACATCTTTCTTATGCATAGCATACCAATGTTTAAGAAAGGACAACTTGGGTTTTATCCCAAACCATAACTTTATATGGTGTCATTTCAACGGATTATGATGGAGCTCTTTTCAGCGGAAAAACGGTAATCTCTAAAGCTTTTAATCTTTAAAATATAATGGAAGTTTTATGAATTATACCTTTGATCTTACCATGTCAAACAAGGTTTAATTACATATCTCGAACGCTCCATACTCTTATGGTGTTTCGGGAAATGCAAATCCACAGAACGATTCCTTAAATCTTAGGTATTATGCTAAACTTGTAACTCAAATATCTTCCTTTATGATCCTATCATAAACTATTTATATTCTTGTTACAATGATTTTTCACTTCATCTTGAAAATCTTTGAACTTTTCAAATATTTCACACTTCATCCTTATTAAGTAAATATTCATATATTCACTCAAATTTTCGGAGAAAGCATATGAAGTTGAAATCCATCGCTCTTGACTACACATAATGGATTTCGTACAACAATATGTACAAGTTCCAATAAGCTAGTCATTTGTTCCCTTTTGTCCTATGAACGAAGTTTTAATTATCTCTAGGAAAGTTTCTCAAGCGTCATTTGATCAAAATCAAATAGACTCCAAAATTCCATCCATATGGATTTTCTTCATGTTTTCTTTCCAATATAATTTAAATGGCGATGTCACTTCCTAAGTGATCTTTTAATCAATTTGTCTTTCGACATTTTTAGCACTAGTTTTATGGATGTGATTTCTCCAACGAGATTTGTGAATCATCCATCTTTTATGGATTACGACAATTATTTGAACAACCCTTTTGTTCTCATAATACCTGATAAAACAAATCTTTGAAGGCAAGCTTTGATGTTTAACGAGCAACACAACAACCCTTTATTTGTTCTCGATGAACATCATCACATATTCTTTTGCTAGTTACTTAGGCCATTGTAGTTCATGAATTGTGTTGTTTCGTATGACGATTCACACCAACAAATTCAGTATCAAATACTTGAGAACCACATTGTTTAACAAGCAAAGAATATAGCCATAACATGTATATCATCTATATACTTAAGCTGAACAATTCTAGTCTTTTCCTTTTCTGCCATATATTTATGAGATTCTCTTTCAGTATTTCCTTTTATGTTTGAAAGAATCTATCAACATCAATAGTGGAGTCATACATATGACACATAATCCAAAGCGTGTATAATTAAATACCAATGTTTTTGGACTTGCACTTTGAAGTAGATCACCTATCATCAAATGTTTGGTGTTCTTTCAAATTCCTTTCTTTAGTAATCTCTTGGTGTAGTAAATATTTTACCTACATCAAATATTCACCCTTATCATGGAATTATCCATGATCAAGCTACTTTTAGCTTGTAACAGTGAATCGCAAGTATAATGTTGCTCTCCAAATCTTTTGGAGGATTAGGACAACTAGTGTCTCCAACCTTTTGCAAATTCTCATCAAATATGAGAACATGACTTTTGCCATATTATACTCTATCATGTTGCAACCAAAACTTCGTTTCAGATATCACAATATCTTCCACACATCATGGTTTCTGAAACAACTCTTTCAGATCCTAGATAACCTTGATATTAAGACAATCCTTTTGAATATCAAGAATCATGGAGACAAACATGATACTAATGTACTAACTTTGGAATTGTTACTCTTGATTTTAATACCAACTATTGAACTTCATGGAGTAATCAAAACTTACTGAAAGTTTGCAATAGGACTTTTAAACTTTAGATTAACACTTCAATACGATACCAGTTCGTAAAGTAACTAACCAGAATTCTATAGTTCTATCATCTCAATTATAACTAAGCGCAAGGTGGTAAACGGATGCCAATGACTACAACAACTATGCAAATTCACTTTGATTTAGTTTATGATAAATTGAGTTCTAATTAATAATTAAATTAATCTAGGTGAACTCCCACTCAAAACAATATCCCTCACATTGTTTTAGTGATCACACGAACCAAATCCACCACATCAAAACCGATCATCACGAGAGTTGATATAGCTTCAATGGCGAACAATCAACATGTTCATCATATCTACTATATGACTCATGCTCTACCTTTCGGTAATCCGTGTTCACGAGGCCATGCATACATGCTAGGCTCGTCAAGATCAAACCTTAGTTTCCATGAGCAAATCTGGCTTGCTCACGTTGTATACACTTGTAGAATCTAACACACGATCATCACGTGGTGCTTTGAAACAACAAGCTTTAGCAATTGCTAACTAAGGGTGAACACTTTATGACTTGAAATTCATGTGCATGAGGGATCATCTTATAATGCTACCGTCGTCTACTAAGAAATACAAGATGCATAAAGGATTAACATCACATGCAATTCATAATATGTGATATGATATGGCCTTTCTTCTTTGTGCTTTCGATCTCCATCTTCTAGCACGAACATGATCTCCATCATCACCGACATTGCATCAAGGTCAATGATGCTTCTCCATGGTTGTCGTCCACCGGCTTCAACTATTACAACTACTTTGAATAGACACGCGAGTCTTAACATAAATTAAAGACAACCATATGGCTCCTGCCGGTTGCCAACTTACAATAAGGAACATTGCATACATCAAATATAATCACAATCATGGCCATATCACATCACTGCACACCCCTGCAAAACAAAGTTAGATGCCTCTACTTTCTTTGCATGTTTTACGTGGTTTGGGGCTTTCAATAAGTGTCGTTCTAACTTACGAACATGAACCACAACATTGATACTAGTATTGTTAATCACCCGTTGTAAATTGGATCTTAACTATGCTAGGAGAAACAGGCACCATAAAGCCACTTATGCAATACAAGTTGCATGTCAAGCGTGGAGCAAGTCTCATGAGCGATGTCATGTAAGGTTAGCCTGGCCGCTTCATCCCAACATACGCAAGATGCAAAGTACAAGAAGCAATCGACAATAAAAGCATCAATGCCCACAATGACCATTGTGTTCTCGTGCAACATATCTACATATAGACACGGCTCGATACCCTTGTAGGGGTTCGTAGCATGGAAAACAAAAATTTTCTATCGCATACAAACAAACAAGCCAAGATCTATCTACTAGATTGTAGCAACGAGTCGATGGAATAACTTACCCTCGAAGATTCCAAAGTGTTTAACGAGGCGGATTCTCGTGGGTGATGTAGTCGTACTCTTTCCGATCTCAAGATCGTGTAGGCGATCCTTCCAGCCGTTCGGCGCTTCCGTAATCGGTCACACGTTAGGTACTCGATGAAGACCTTCCTCTCCCTTGTTCCAAAGCAGTGAAGGTTGTAGCACTCTCCTCGCGATTCCGGCAACTGGCGTGGTACCGAAGTAGAGGGAGATCTCGCAGGCTTCGCCTTAAGCGGGAGGCAGTATGGTGGAGTATGAGAGAGAGCTATTAGTGGTCTAGGTATTAGACACACCAATTAGAAGGCTCTAAACCGCAGGCTAGAGCAATTAGAAGCTCTAAACCAAAAGCGGCTCTAAACCGGAGATTAGAAGATAGGAACTTGTGTGTCTAGAGGAGGCCCTACCCTCCTTTTATAGGTGGGAGGGGCGGCCAAGGGAGGAGTCCCTCCCAAGTCGTCCTTGGTTTCTTGGCCGGCTTGGAGGACTCCTCCCAAGTCGGTTCAACCACCTCTTGCATGTTTCCCACAGTTTCTGTTTCCCACAGTTTCTGTTTCCACAGTTTCTGTTTTAGCTGTTTGACTTTCAAAGCGGCAGTTTGACTTTTCAGTTTTGGAACAGCAAGAACACTTAGTACATGATGCAATCATTCAATATTTAATGACACATTCATGTACCCTCCCGGAGTCTTGGGACAATCCGAACCTTCTAGAACATTCCGATGAAAACACGGAATCATTCCCGAACTCAAAGCGGGACTTTCCTTATATGAATCTTATTCTCCGGACCATTCGGATCACCTCGTGATATCCGGATCCCATCGAGACTTGAACAACATTCGGTCTCTTTCTCATAATACCATAACTACTCAAACAACGTCGAATCCTTAAGTGTGTCTCCCTATGGTTCGTGAATTATGCGGACATGATCGAGACACTTCTCCGATCAATAACCAATAGAGGAATCTGTAAATTCATATGGCTCCCACATATTTCTACGATTACTTTGCGATCAAATGAACCACTTACATACGATAGCAATTTCCCTTTGTCTCACGATAGTTTACTTATCCGAGGTTATGATCGTCGGTATCTCTGCATACCTAGTTCAACCTCGTTACCGATAAGTACTCTTTTCTCGTTCGTGATATGTGATCCCTTGTGAGCGGTCACATGCTTGCAAGCTAATTGGATGACATTCCACCGAGAGGGCCCAGTATATCTATCCGTCATATGGATGGACAAATCCCACTCTTGATCCATGTGCCTCAACACATACTTTCCGAACACTCAATGCCACCTTTATAGCCACCCAGTTACGGTGTGGTGTTTGATGTCATCAAAGCATCCTTCCGGTGATGGTGATTAGCATGATCTCATGGTCGAAGGAATTAGGTTACTATTTATCAGAAAGCATATAGCAATTGAACTATTGAAATGACTTGATCTTTATGCTACGCTTATCTATAGGAGTATGTCCATCACATCATTCTCCTAATGATATGATCCTGTTGTTAATAACATCTCTATGTTCATGATCAGGAAACCATGATCAAATATTAACCAACAAGCTAGTTTAACAAGAGGCTTTACTAGGGACTCTTATTTTAGTTTACAAATCACACAAGTATTAATGTTTCCGGTTAATACAATTATAGCATGGTATGTAAACATTTATCATAAGTGTGAAGATATGATAATAACCACTTTATTATTGCCTCTTGGGCATATCTCTAACAATGGCATGGCAAGGTGCGATGTAATTAGCCATATTAAGCGGAACCGGGGTCCCGACAATTTATTAGATGGTTCATGTTGTTTAGGTACCCTGCAATTTAAATGTTGTCTTAACATGGCAAAACATGGCATCGGTTCGCTACACAAATTTAAATGGAGCCGATATTAGACTAGTAAAGCCCGCATATGGCCTCCATATTTAATTATGAGATGAATCCGCATAAGGCCTCCAAACCATACAATATGTATGCAAGCATGACAATTTAATATGCAGCAAGTGTATATATCATTTAATAAAATAGAGGCTCGGATTTGGGGTCACACATCTCGGAACGAAAATCTTGGGGTCCACTGAGGGTTCGGATTTGGTCTTCGGATCCGGGAAGGAGCAATTGAGTGGGCATCGGCTTCGGGTAAAGGAGAACTTGAGGATCCGGGTTCCGACGAGGCGATCTTGAGGTTCCCACTCGTCCACCGGTTGCGAGCAGCGGTCGACGCGAACGGAAGTAGATCTTGGCGGGGATAGATACACTTGTTGTATCTTCAGTAACGGCAGAGATCTTGACGAGATAACCAATCTCACCACACTAACAGCACATCCAGACATCTTCACCTCAAACAACACCATCTTTCACCCCACTTGTAGCGACACTTGAAGAAAGACAACGGAGCATGGGGTCCAACAAGGGTTGTGCTAGCTGGAGCACGCGTGGGGGCGAGACGATAGTGAGCAAGTCTAGAAGCAGAAGGCAGCCGCCGTGGGCATGTTCATCAGGAAAACACGCACTCGGTAGAGGGCATGGCGGTCGGGCGAGGCAGAGGGTCACCGCAGCGGTGCTCTAGCGGAGAGGAGGAGCTGCTGCGGAGGGAGACGCGGCTCGCGCGGACGGTGGTGAGGTGAGGCTAGCGGCGCCATGGAGGGTCAGAGGAGGACCAGCGGAGGTTGATGGGGAAGGCGCGTGCGGCTGCTGACGTTTCTCTGGTGGCGATGGAGAGGAGAAGGGGATGACGCAGGCGCGATGTAGGGGAGCCACGGAAGGGCGCAAGGTCGCGCGGCTGAGGCGGGCTCCGGCGAGACAGGAGAGAAGGGCGGCCACGCATTGGCTGGAGCAGAGGGAGGGGCGCCGGGTGTCCCGCGCGGGGCGGCGAGATGCGGCCAAGGCGAGGAGGTCGAGGAGGGACGCAGGGGAGGCGGGGAGCCCCAAGATATGGTGAGGCGATGGCGTTAGGAGGAGAGCCAACGGCGTGCGTCTCCGCGAGCAAGGAGGAGTCGAGCAGGGTGGGGGACGAGGAAGAAAAACAGGGGAGGGGATCGCGAGCGAGGCGAGGGAGCGGGGCTTGCAGGTGGTTTCGGTCGAGGCACTAGGGGTGGGTCTCGCGGCCAAGGCGGGCCAGGGGTCGCGGGTGGGGCTCGGGGTATGGGAAGGGTGCGGGATCAATGTGGTGTGTGCGTGTGGTTTGAAACGGGGGGTGGCGGCGGGGTGAGGAAGTGATTAGGAATAGGTAGGGTGAAGTATAGGGTTAGGGTTTCTTGGGGTGCACTGGTAGTAGGTGGTCTGGCCGGTTGGGCCTTTGGGCCTGACCGGTTAGACTGCCTCCCCTAAATTATAAAATATTTTATGATAAAATATTATATGTTTATTTTATAAAGGCATTTATAATTGGTTTTTAGGCAAAACAAAATATCTGGACAAGCCCGAGGTTTTGATTTGAAATAGAAGACGGGGAATATTTAGAAAAGAAATATAGGCTTTTAGAAAAATAGTTTTAGGCAAACGATGCATGATGGTGTCATGATGATGCAAAAAATGAAAACAACAGGAAATATTCTAGTAGTGGTTTTTTCCGGGGTGCTACAATTCGACACCACTAACAATGGATCTCGCCCTCGAGATCCGCCTCCTAGTACGGGGAAGAAAGTCGATGACCTGAATCTTCTCGCTTCGTGTAGATCCTAGAGACACCACTAACAAGGGTTCCGTCTTCATCTTGAAATTGGCAACACCACCCACAAAGGGTGTGGCTCATGTTCGTCGCGGAACACTCCGGAAAACGAAGGACGAAGGCAGAGGTCTCAAAAGATAAGGCCACCTCTAACTTCCGCAGAAGGAGTATAATTGCATCGATCCACCATTATGTGTACAAGAGCGAATGATAAGAGTAGTCGGATGGTGATCAGTCCATCACGCACCCAAAGCATTACTCTGCACATGAATAGGAGAATTATGCAACCAACTCTCGGAATTCAGACTGTAGATCTCGACAAGCGAGGTTCCGAAACTAAGGAGGTATGGAGATTCTCATCAGATCTGATGTAGATGACTTCATCATATCGGAAAACATCATAGGGTAGAAAGAATTTTTTTTTGTGATTTTTCAGTCCACTAAAAGATATAACAGAGGAAGGATTCATCAGATAGCATGAGGGTCAGATGTAGAAACACCGTTACAAGAGGATGGAAGTGAAATCCTGAAGGTACGACGAAAACCCAACCACGAGAAATCATGGACTTCAGAGGAAGATAAGAGAGAAGATTCAAAACACGCAGAGGTAAGAAGAGACAGCATAGGGGTAAGTAGTAAAACCAGACCTAATCAGATCTATCCAACCGATTCTGTAAAATAGTTTTGACACTCTAAAACGACCGTTAGCTAGGTTATCCCTCTGAGGGACCCGTGGGGTATTGTAGCTTCGAGATCGATACCACTCAGAACACCTCGAATCGACCCTATGCAAGTTTTATCCCCGCAGAAGCGATTCAAAGATGCCCACCGCACTTGCGTGGAAAGATGGAACCCACAGACATATATATAACAACAACTCCCATGAGTCAAGAATAGATTTACAATACAAAGATCCAAATCACCTTGAAAGCGATACAACGTCCGACTACGGACAAGATGCAAATGGGGCTAAGAGCCCGAAGAATAACCAATGGCCATAACCCCGGGCCAAGCCGGAGGGTAACCACGCTAACGACGTCGATCTCAAAACCTGCTTAAAAAGGGTGCCGACAAAGGCGAAGGAAAAGAGAGCGGTCGATCTTGAGGCCGATTACGGCGAGACTAGAATTCGGCGGTCCTCGCCTACATAGGTATGGTGGACTGAAGCGGCAGCGCAACATGCACTAAACAACCTATAGAGACTCAATACATCTGGTGGCTATCAGATAGGGATAAGAAATACCTATTCGGATCCAACCTGATTCTAACACCAAACATACCCATCCTGGTATCCCCCTTGATACCAACCGAGAAAGTCAACCGAGGAACTCACACAGTTGGCAGTTTTATTCATTTCATTATAGTTGCGACAATTACTAGTCAGATATAGATAGCATGAGTAATCCTGATGTAATAAGTAGTGGGCAGTTTTAATTAACCATTCCGTTATAGTTGTAGTACTTACTAGTCAGATACATATAGCATGAGGCACCCCAAAACCCAGCAGTTGTTGGTACTTTTATTTAGTCATTCCGTTGTAGTTGCAATACTTACTAGTCAGATACAATGGTAATAGGTGACAACTCAAACCAGAAATTGTTGGCACTTTTATTTAGCCATTCCATTATAGTGAAGCTGATTACTAGTCATTATAAAGTCAAATTTATAGCACTACTTTAGTTATAGTTGTCTATGATCGAGATACTGTGCTCCAAGTCGTCCATAACTGCGGACACGGCTTTCAGAAAGTTTTACCCTGCAGGGGGCACAAATAGCAACACACGCACGATCAAACTCGAGAAAAACCAAATGAAACCCAACGAGGTATCACGTGAGCAATTGCAAGATTCATATAAATTTGAGGCCACCCACCAAGCTACCATGACAAAGTTGGCCCTCGAGCGGACCTGAGGTTTGTGCCAATGGTTGTAACGATGGGAACCCGAAAGTGTGACTGGGCTTGTCGATACCGCGAAAACATTCCACATTTGTTTCTAAACAGTACAGGCGCTCCACGCGCAATCGTAAATAAAGCAGTAAAGCATGGCATAAGTACATGATAGTAATAAAGCCCCAAACTACTTTGTGGCTCCAAGAAATAAGATATGACTCAAGCTCTGGCTAGGGGGATTCATGGTCCCACATGCGGATAGTGCGAATATTCAAAGAACAGGTATCAAGTACTCGGGGTCCTACGGGACACAAGTGGACGGTTAAAAACCAAATAACATCTATTGCCCACCTGTGCCTCTGCATTATTTACCTACTTCAATTTTAGTTATTAAACGATAATTAAAGCCATGATCATCTTCAACATTAAACATAAGGCATTACTCCAACAACTGTGGAACATCGACGGTGCGACACAACACCTGCGCAAGCAACTATAACTCGCAAGGCTGACTATCTACCAAACAACATGTAATAGGTTGTGTCCAAGGCAATTTAATGGCTGCAAGGGATATCACGGGTACGAAAACTAGAGCATCGCATCACAGATAGCAATAGATCAACAGGAGGAAATAAAGACTATAAAAGTAAGATAGGTAGAAAGGGGGAGAATGCTCGCCTGAAAAACATTGCCGAAGGTTCATCTGAAGATCGGGTCGACACTCGCATCAACTCATCGGTCTAATCTGTGAAGAAGCAAAGCACTAAAAGAAACACCGGATACACTATTTAATACTATGGCAGAAGATCGGGCATGCTACATGTATGATGTATGGCATGGCAAGGTGCGATGCAATTAGCCATATTAAGCGGAACCGGTGTCCCGACAATTTATTAGATGGTTCATGTTGTTTAGGTACCCTGCAATTTAAATGTTGTCTTAACATGGCAAAACATGGCATCGGTTCGCTACACAAATTTAAATGGAGCCGATATTAGACTAGTAAAGCCCGCATATGGCCTCCATATTTAATTATGAGATGAATCCGCATAAGGCCTCCAAACCATACAGTATGTATGCAAGCATGACAATTTAATATGCAGCAAGTGTATATATCATTTAATAAAATAGAGGCTCGGATTTGGGGTCACACATCTCGGAACGAAGATCTTGGGGTCCACTGAGGGTTCGGATTTGGTCTTCGGATCCGGGAAGGAGCAATTGAGTGGGCATCGGCTTCGGGTAAAGGAGAACTTGAGGATCCGGGTTCCGACGAGGCGATCTTGAGGTTCCCACTCGTCCACCGGTTGCAAGCAGCGGTCGACGCGAACGTAAGTAGATCTTGGCGGGGATAGATACACTTGTTGTATCTTCAGTAACGACAGAGATCTTGTCGAGATAACCAATATCACCACACTAACAGCACATCCAGACATCTTCACCTCAAACAACACCATCTTTCACCCCACCTGTAGCGACACTTGAAGAAAGACAACGGAGCATGGGGTCCAACGCGGGCTTGTGCTAGCTGGAGCACGCGTGGGGGCGAGACGACAACGAGAAAGTCCAGGAGTAGAAGGCAGCCGCCGTGGGCATGTTCATCAGGAAAACACGCACGCGGTAGAGGGCATGGCGGTCGGGCGAGGCAGAGGGTCACCACAGCGGTCCTCTAGCAGAGAGGAGGTACTGCTGCGGAGGGTGACGCGACTCGCGCGGACGGTGGTGAGGTGAGGCCAGCGGCGCCATGGAGGGTCAGAGGAGGACCAACGGAGGTCGATGGAGAAGGCATGCGCGGCTACTGACGTTGCTCTGGTGGCGACAGAGAGGAGAAGGGGATGACGCAGGCGCGATGCAGGGGAGCCACGGAAGGGTGCAGGGTCGCGCGGCCAGGGCGGGCTCCGGCGAGACAGGAGAGAAGGGCGGCGACGCATTGGCTGGAGCAGAGGGAGGGGCGCCGGTAGTCCCGCGCGGGGCGGCGAGATGCGGCCAAGGCGAGGAGGTAGAGGGGGACGCAGGGGAGGCGGGGAGCCCCAAGAGAGGGTGAGGCGACGACGTCAGGAGGAGAGCCAGGCGGCGGCGTCTCCGCGAGCAAGGAGGAGTCGAGCAGGTTGGGGGACGAGGAAGAAAAACAGGGGAGGGGATCGCGAGCGAGGTGAGGGAGCGGGGCTTGCGGGCGGTTTCGGTCGAGGCACTAGGGGTGGGTCTCGCGGCCAAGGCGGAACAGGCGTCGCGGGTGGGGCGCGGGGGAAATGGGCAGGGTGCGGGATCAATGTGGTGTGTGCGTGTGGTTTGAAACGGGGGGTGGCGGCGGGGTGAGGAAGTGATTAGGAATAGGTAGGGTGAAGTCTTGGGTTAGGGTTTCTTGGGGTGCACTGGGTAGTAGGTGGTCTGGCCGGTTGGGCCTTTGGGCCTGACCGGTTAGACTGCCTCCCCTAAATTATAAAATATTTTATGATAAAATATTATATGTTTATTTTATAAAGGCATTTATAATTGGTTTTTAGGCAAAATAAAATATCTGGACAAGCCTGAGGTTTTGATTTGAAATAGAAGACGGGGAATATTTAGAAAATAAATATAGGCTTTTAGAAAAATAGTTTTAGGCAAACGATGCATGATGGTGTCATGATGATGCAAAAAATGAAAACAAGAGGAAATATTCTAGTAGTGGTTTTTTCCGGGGTGCTACATCAAGGTTTCCTGATCATGGGTGATAGTGCCAGTTGACAAGGAGGTCATATCATTGGTGAATGATGTGATGGGCATTTATTAAAGATTGCGACACGATCAAGTCACAAAGTTAATCATTTCAATAGTCATAAACAAAGTCTCATTCTCCTTAGACCGTGAGGTCATATTAATCACTGTCTCCCGAGGCTGCTCTGACTTCATCAAATGTCACTCTGTGAAACAGTGATTATAAATGTGTATGTTAGTGACGACCCACAAGTATAGGGGATCGCAACAGTCTTTGTGGGAAGTAAAGCCCAATTTATTGATTCGACACAAGGGGAGCCAAAGAATATTTATAAGCCTTAACAACTGAGTTGCCAATTCATCTGCACCTGGAAACAGTCTTGCTCGTGGTAGTTTATCAGTAGCAACAGTTTTGTAGTAGCACTAGCAAAGTAACAGCAATAGTAAAATAAAGACAATAGTAACAATTATAGTAAACAGCAGGATTAAAGTGCGGTAGGCATAGGGATGGATGGACGGGCGTTGCATGGACAAGAAAATTCATGTAATAATCAAGACCAAGGGCATTTGCAGATAAATAAGATAAAACATCCAAGTACTAAGTAATCATAGGCCTGTGTTCCATATGTAGTCATACGTGCTCGCAATGAGAACTTGCACAACATCTTTTGTCCTGACAGCCCGTTGCAGCGGGGCCTCTAGAGAATCTACTGACAATTAAGGTGCTCCTTTTAATAAAGCACCGGAGCAAAGCATTAACACTCCATGAACACACGTGATCCTCACATCATAGCCATCCGCTCCGGTTATCCCGATTTTTGTCACTTCGGGGCCTCGGGTTCCGGACAATGATATGTGTATACACCTTGCTGGTAAGATCATAAACAATAATATCATCATGAATCAATAACATGTTCAGATCTGAGATCATGGCACTCGGGCCCTAGTGACAAGCATTAAGCATAACAAGTTGCAACAATGTCAAAAATCACTAACAATAGATACTAGGCACCATGCCCTAACAATTTTATGCAATTACATGAACGATCTCATCCAATCCCTACCATCCCCATAGCCTACTGCGGGGTTTTACTCACTCATGGATGGTGGAATCATGGATGGTTGATGGAGAGGTGTTGGCGATGATGATGGCGGTGATCTCCTCCAATTCCACGTCCTGGCAGGGTGCCAGAACGAAGTTTATGGTGGTGGCGGTGCAGCGGAACTCTCTCTGGAAAACGTCGAACCCCCAGTGTTTTTAGGTCAGAGGGTATTTGTAGGCGAAAGGTGAGGTCAAGGCGGAGTCCGAGGCGGCCACACCATGCCCTAGCGCGGCCAGGCCTGGCCCGCGCCAGGGGGTGGTGGGTCCCTCAGGCCTCGTCTCCCCTCCGTCTTCTGGCTCCGTGAGTCTTCTAGGAAAATAGGATTTTCGGCATATTTTCTGGGATTTTTCCTGAAAGTTGATTTCCTACACAAAAACGAGACACCAAAGCAATTCTGCTGAAAACAACGTCAGTCCGTGTTAGTTATATCCAAATCACACAAATTAGAGGAGAAACAATAGCAAAAGTGTTCAGAAAAGTAGATACATTTTGGACGTATCAACTCCCCCCAAGCTTAGCTTATTGCTTGTCCTCAAGCAATTCAGTTGAAAACTGAGTGCGATAAAAGAAACTTTCATGAACACATTTGCTTCATAAGATGTATATATTCTCAGCATATGTTCAATACTTAGGTAATTCATAATAAAGCGTATGTAAATAAGTCTACTCAATAGACATGCAAGCTATGAAGAGATTCCAACACAATAATTATAAGCAACATGAAACATAGGCATATGCAAGATTGTAATGCTCATAAGAAGGTATGATAAAGTGGTATCTCGCTTGCCTTTCTTTTTGGAGGAAAACATAAATGCCAAGGAACCTCTGAAGTTCAAATCAAGACTAGAAGTAAAAATACCAAAGATACAAGCGTCAAAGTTATGTCACAATTAACCGTGTTCTGGGACAAGCACATTACACTAAGAATGACAGCTATGCTCTCGAGAAGGTGCTCATAGAATAAATGGTGACTCAACATAAAAGTGAAGGAAAAGATTAAAAGGTTTGAAAGGCTTCCAAATGTTGAAAGTATGGTACTCATTACCTTTGAGATCTCATTTCCCCTATCACAAGAATCTTTAAATGGTTAAGGTTAAAGTGAGGTCAAATATGAGTTATATGCTTTACAAGTCATAAGCTAAAAATCTCATGTCCCTTGAGTACGAGGGCCATTCCTCATGCTACTCAAATTTAGTTACAGGTAAGTTCTTGTCATTGTAAGTATATGTGTATCATAGAGAACCGCCAACGGGGTACCCCTTGCCCCATGACACAGGAGCTATCCCATATCAAAATGATAAGGCAACAGACAATGAGCATCTGAGCAATCTTTTTATTTACCATGAGTATGGTGCCTCTTTTTTTTTCTCTTTTTTTTTCTATATTTTTTTTCTGAAGATGCTTCATAGTTTGCTCACTATGGTTATGTTGCAAGTTTCCACCATGATTAGGCATGGCTTAGGCTAGCTGCCCATGCATTTCTCTAACACATATACATAACTCCATGGACTTACAAGCTCCCCTTTTATTTTACACCGCCGACATCCATAAACAAAAGAGCATGATAACAACTGGATAGATATGTACATGTTTTGAAAGGATTCCCCATAACAGCATGGTTCTGCTAACTCCCAACTTATAATTTGTAAGGATATAACTACATAGATCGTCATAATGGTTCAGGTTTATTAAGTGCAAGAAAACATTTTATTTGGAAGAAAACAAGGCATAATATATATGCACGGAATAGCAGATGCAAATAGGTAGATATGGTGGACACTTTTTAACAATTTTGTTTTTGGGGAGTTCGATGCACGGATAGAGCTCATACTCAGTGCAAGTGAAGGCCAACAATAGAAAGGGAGCGACAATCGAGAGAGCCGTAACTTTCATAATCATGCTTGCGACAAAACAAAATTAATTATGGTGTAAAAGTGACACAAAAAATCTGAGGCAAAATAAATCATCGAGGCTTAACTGACTTTTGTTTAGTCATATGCATGCGTGAGCATGTGCCTAGTCGATTCAAATAAAACATTCAGAGGAGGATACCACAATGTCATACCGAGTTATGAATAGAACAATGCAAGCAAACATTTATATGACATGCTACAAAATATTAGCAAGTTGGAACTAATCATAAGAGAGCAAGAACTACTAAGCATCCATTAAATAACATACACCTTACATGAACAGACTAAGAATGCCCACATTGATGAGTATATGTACAAAAATGAAAACCAATAGAGTTCATACAGCCTCTTACCACACCTTGAATTGCCATAAATCATCATTATTGCCTTTCACTTGTGTGGCTTGAATAATAAGATAAAACCAAACTCCAAAGGAGTCACTGCGGACTGCTGAACCCTGCAACAAACTTTATAAAACCGGAGAAGAACAACAAATATTTTTGGGTTTTCAAAATTTAAAGACAAGAACTGAAGGAAAGAGCAAACAAAGCAAAATCTTTTTGGTTTTTTCAAAAACTCAAATAAATGCAAACCAAGGCTAAAAGATAAAGAAGCTAACAAAAGGAAATAACAAAAATATTTTTGGTCTTTTTGTGTTTTGGAAAGCAGAAACAAAGCAAGAACAAAGACTAAAGCGAAAGATGGATATGCAAAGTACCAACAGAACATGATATGTAGATGAGTGTGATGTCGGTATACCTTCTCCAAGCTTATGCTTTTGGCCTAAATGAGATCAATCCCAACCTAGACAAGAAGGGGCTCCTCCATAATATGACGAAGAAGTGCCTTCGTCCTGATACGAACTCGAGGACGCCCCGACGTAGTGCGCAGAGTAGTCATAAGAGGGCGCATCCCCCTGGTGCTGCCCGTGGAAACCAAGCAAGCAGAGGTGATCGTCCATATCCTCCTTGGAGCGCCACCAAGGCCTCCTGCAAATACTGAACAAAATAGACTGTGGCAAGGGAATTTCCCTCTTATCCCCATTAGTAAACAACATCCTGTAAACTAAACTCTTTGTACTAGAGTTAGAAGTAACAAAGTGATGTGATTTCATAGCAGCTAGATCAAGTCTCTATGATGCCAACACTGTATCATTAGGATCAACAGAAAGTTCCAGGGTAACAACCATGCGCGCAACAATAATGCCCCCATAAATGGGTCCTCTAGCACCTAGGCAGTGAGCGATGAGAGAACCAAGATTATATTTGGTTTCATCATTAAGTGCAGCGGCAAGAAAATATAAATGATAATTAGAAATATTACTAGTGTTCTCCCTACCAAGAACACTAGTGGCAAGACAGTAAGCAAAATATCTAAGAGCTGGGAGTTGAATGTTTCTTATCTTCCTACGCGGAGTTGCATGGTCATCATCGTTTGTTACACCTCGGTAGAGCTCCAGCAAATCAGCGGGTAGACCTTGGATCTTCTTTAGTATCCCAGTCATGCCAATGCATATAATGCTGCAAAATCTTTCCAATGGTATGGTAATAGGCGCATCATAGATTTTGAATGAAACAGTTGACCTATAAGGGGTGTTAGTGAAAGTGAAACTTTCAAAAAAAGTTTTGGTGAGCAAAGCATATTGCTCACTCTCATCCTGCATGTAAGTGGTTAGACGAACCCTCTGAACAAGAAGTAAGAAGTCATCAAGGATCCCTGCAGCTTGCAAATAGGCAAAACAAGGGAAGGTAGATGGGTGCGCATCTCCATCATCTCCCTCATTGCCAAAGCGCGTCGCAATAAGATCTTTATTGTATGATGGCCTAAATCCAGAAGCTGATCTCGAAGGCCTTGCCCTCCTGGGTGTGTCTCTCTCAAATACTTCTCCAAAAGTATGGTTTTCCATCTCTCTTTTTCTGAAATTTAGACAAACATTACAAGAAGAAATTTCAAAGTGACTACATAATGAAAGGAACTATATATGGGGACATGCATCAAAAAAATTTATCTAAGCAAAGAACAAGCATGCAAGCTCACATAACCTATCACCTATAGTAGCAAAATACTCAAGATATAATCCACTAATCACAAATCTACTTGGACAAGCGGAGGAGTCACATACCGGAGAACAAATGCTCCAAATCTCAACAACAAAGGTGGGCTGAGCAAAGAGATCGAAAATCACGAGCAAGAATAGCAAGAACACGGGTTTGAGCATGGTGTTTTCTCGGGAGAGGGAAAGAAGTGACAGGAGGGAGAATAAGTAGAGGGCCAGGGGTGGCCCACACCATGGCCAGGCGCGCCCCTGGTGTGTCCGCGCCACCAGGTGGTGTGCCTGCCTGGTGGACCCCCCTGGGTCACTCCAGGTGCCTCTCTGCCTCTTTGTGACGTAAAAATTTAATATGAATTTTCTGGAATTTTTTGAGAAACTTTGTTTTTGAGCAATTTCCAGGTATTGATAAATGATTTTCTCATAGAAAAATGATTTTGGAATGATGCAAAAACAAATTGAAACTAAAACTTTAAAGTTCTAAGACACTCTAATATGCAAGCAACTAGCAATGCAAAGATGAAAAAGGTGAAAGCAAAAATCAAAATAGATAAAATAAAAGTAAGCAAGGATAATCATGGTGAGAACATTGTTTCGTTCATTAAAATCCCTTTGTTAACAAGGTTGATCAGGTCTTGTTACCAAAACAATTTTATATGAAATAAAACTTTGCATTTCACTAAATGATTATGTTACCTCAACCTTGATAGAAATAGTCCCAATTATTATAGATTCATAATTCTCTTGTGGTATGGGAGAATATATTTCTCCAACTTTGATGCCTTCAATATTTTAAATTGAATTTAGGCCATAAGTCTTATCAATTTTCTTGGGGAAATAGACAATATGCTCCTTGTGATTAACATTAAAAGTTACTTTTCCTTGATTACAATTAATGACAACACTTGTAGTATTAATAAAAGGTCTCCCAAGAATAATAGACATATTATCATCTGCAGGCATTTCAAGCACAACAAAGTCATTTAATATCAAACAATTTTGAGCCACTTGAACAGGAACATCCTCACATATACCAACAGGAATAGTAGTAGACTTATCATCCATTTGCAAAGATATATCAGTTGGTATCAATTTTTCCAGTTGAAGTCTCTTGTAGAGACAAAAATTCATAGCACTGACTTCTGCTCCCAAATCACACAGAGTAGTTCTAACATAATTGTTTTTAATAGAACAAGAAATAGTTGGAATCCCCGGGTCTCCAAGTTTGTTTGGAACCTTACCATTGAAGGAATAATTAGCAAGCAGAGTGGAAATTTCCTCATTAGGAATCTTCCTTTTATTAGAGACAATATCCTTCATATACTTTGAATAAGGAGGCAATTTAATAGCATCAATTAAAGGAATTTGCAAAAATAAAGGTTTCATCCACTCATAAAACTTGTTATAGTGTTCTTCTTCCTTTGACTTGTGTTTCTTATCAGGGAAAGGCATTGGTTTTTGAACCCAAGGCTCTGTTTCACTACCATGTTTATTAGAAACAAAATCTTCCTTAGTCTACTTAGTATTCTTAGTGTGCCTTTCAGGTTCATCTTCAATTTCTTCCTTATCAGGAGCGTCATTTTTATCATTTCCACTTTCAGTTTTAGCATCAGAGACAGATATACCATGAGTTCTTTAGCAGGTTCAGGTGATTCCACAACTGCTTTATGTTTCTTTTTCTTTCTCTTAGAAGAAGTACCACTATTTTCAATTTGTTGAGAATCCCGCTCAATTCTTTTAGGATGTACCTCAGGATATAAAGGATCTTGAGTGGAAGCACCACTCCTAGTTCTAATTTCATAATCTTGTTTTTCTTTAGAAGCATTAACTGGCAAATCTTTTTGTACTTTAGTAAGCTGATCAATTTGAGTTTGAACCATTTGTAAATGTTTAATAAACATTTTAACATCATTGGAGGTTCTTTCCACAATATCTTTCAACTCATTAATAGATCTAGAGTTTTCCATTAAATGATTCTGCACTCTCTTATTAAAATTATCTTTCTTAACAACATAAATATCAAATTCTTATAAGCATTGATCAGGAGGTTTAGAATAAGGAATGTCACCTTCATAAAAATGTTAGAGAGCGTGTACCTCAATAGTGGATGATTGGGAAATTGGCTTACATAATTCTTCTATAGGAGGTAAATTCTTCACATCTTCATATTTAATACCCTTCTCCTTAAGATATTTCTTAGCTTCTTTCATCACTTCATCATTTAATTCAATCACTCTCTTTGGTGCTGGTGTTGGGGTTGGCTCAGGAACAATTGGTTCATGTGTAGTTGGCTCAAGTGCAGTCCAATCATCATAATTCTTGCTTATTTTAGCCATTAATTCCTCAGCTTCTTTGGGAGTTCTTTTCCTGAAAGCACAATCAGCACAACTATCCATGTATGTCCTAGATTCATCAGTTAGTCCATTATAGTATATATCAAGAAGCTCATTTTTAGGTGTTGGACATCCAGGTTGTGCTTGAATTAAAGCACAAAACCTTGCCCATGATTCAAGCAATTTCTCCTCTTTTCCCTGTTTAAAATCAAAAAGTTCCTGCAAAATGGCTTATTGAGCACTAGGAGGGAAATATTTCTGAAAGAATGTATCAATCAAGAAATCAGGACCATCAATAGATCCAGGAGATAAATTATTAAACCAAGCTTTAGCTCACCTTTTAATGAAAAAGGGAGAATTTTAGCAAGAAAGTAGGTGCGAATCTTAATATCATCAGAAAATAAGCCACTCATAGTAGAGAGCTCAGTCATATGTGCCACAACACTTTCATTTTCAGTCCCACAAAAAGGTTCTTTCTCAACAATGGTTATATAAGATAAATCAAGAGAGAAATCATAATCCTTATCCTTAATGTTTATGGGAAATGTGGCAAACTTTGCATTAGGAGATAATTTAGGTCTAAAAGTATGTCTCTCAAGAAGACTTTTAATAGAACTTGCACTATGAGTGTTTTGACATTCCTCAATAAATTCATCAGTCAGTTCAATATAACCGTCATATCATAGCTAGGACTCTCTCTAGACTCGGGCGAACTAACAGGTGTAGTAATATCTACATTAGGAGTTTCAGTGTTTCCCATTATAGTTCTAGCAATTGTAGCATCTATGAAAGGACCTAATGAACCACTCTCATCAAGCATAGTACAAGTAACATCATGAGTATAAAAAGCAATTTCAGATTCAGCAGAAGTAGCAGTATGTGTAACATGTGTACGTGGTGGTGGTGTAAGGAGCTTACTCATCACAGATGGTGAATCAACATCAATAGAGGTGTTCAGAACTGTACCTTTTGTTGTAGTGGATGGTAGTATAGGAACTTTTCCATCACGAGTTTTACCCATGATGAATGGATAGCAGCGAACAATAATAATTCCAAGTGGAATTTATAAATAAAGCTATGCTCCCCGACAATGGCGCCAGAAAATAAGCTTGATGACCCACAAGTATAGGGGATCGCAACAGTCTTCGAGGGCAGTAAAGCCCAATATTGATTCGCACAAGGGGAGCCAAAACATATTTATAAGCCTTAACAACTGAGTTGTCAATTCAGCTGCACCTAGAAACAGTCTTTCTCACGGTTCAGTAGCAATAGTTTTATAGTAGCAATAGCAAAGTAACACCTGTAGTAAAATAAAGACAGTAGTAATAATTATAGTAAACAACAGGATTAAAGTGCGGTAGGCATAGGGATGGATGGACGAGCGTTGCATGGACAAGACAATTCATGTAATAATCAAGACCAAGGGCATTTGCAGATAAATAAGATAAAGCATCCAAGTACTAAGTAATCATAGGCATGTGCTCCATATATAGTCATATGTGCTCGCAATGAGAACTTGCACATCATCTTTTGTCCTGCCAGCCCGTTGCAGCGTGGCCTCTTGGGAATCTATTGGCAATTAAGGTGCTCCTTTTAATAGAGCACCGAAGAAAAGCATTAACACTCCGTGAACACACGTTATCCTCACATCACAGCCATCCCCTCCGATTATCCCGATTTCTGTCACTTCAGGGCCTCGGGTTTCGGACAATGATATGTGTATACAACTTGCAGGTAAGATCATAAACAATAATATCATCATGAATCAATAACATGTTCAGATCTAAGATCATGGCACTCGGGACCTAGTGACAAGCATTAATCATAAAAAGTTGCAAAAATGTCAAAAGGCACTAACAATAGATACTAGACACCATGCCTAACAATCTTATGCAATTACATGAACGGTCTCATCCAATCCCTACCATCCCCATAGCCTACTGCGGGGGATTACTCAATCATGGATGGGGGAATCATGGATGGTTGATGGAGAGGCATTGGCGATGATGATGGTGATGATCTCCTTCAATTCCCTGTCCCGACAGGGTGCCAAAGCGGAGTTTCTGGTTCCGAATCATGGTTTCTGGTGGTGGCGGCGCAGCGGAACTCTCTCTGAAAAAATGTCGAACCCCCCCCCCCCCGGTGTTTTTAGGTGAGAGGGTATTTGTAGGCGAAAGGAGAGGTCGAGGCAAAGTCCGAGGCGGCCACACCATGCCCTGGCGCGGCCAGGCCTGGCCCGCACTAGGGGTGGTGTGGGCCCCTCAGGCCTCCTCTCCCCTCCGTCTTCTGGCTCCATGAGTCTTCTGGGAAAATAGGATTTTCGGCATATTTTCTGGGATTTTTCCTAAAAGTTGATTTCCTGTCCAAAAACGAGACACCAAAGCAATTCCGCTGGAAACAACGCCAGTCCATGTTAGTTATATCCAAATCACCCAAATTAGAGGAGAAACAATAGCAAAAGTGTTTGGGAAAGTAGATACGTTTTGGACGTATCAGTTAGGTATCCGGAGGAACATGTTGAGGCCTATGAATAAAGACATATATTTGTTCGCCCAAGGATGGGGTAGATACAATTAGGTCGAGGTTAGATTACATCCATAATGTTGCAACATGTGATTAGGTCACGGGGATGTAATATCGTGGTAACAAGTGAAACAGTACTTGTCGGTAACGAGATTGAACAAGGTATGGTGATACCTAACGATCGTATCTCGGACAAGTAGTATCAAAGAAACAAAGGGAAATGGACTCGATGTTTATGGTTCAATCGACATCGTCATCTTGGAATGCACAAGGATCATCATGGGCATCCCGGTACCGCTATTGATCATTGATGAAGATCATTTATGTGCCATTCCCGAGCCGTGAGGGGATCCACTTAAGGGTACGATGAGATGGAGATTATCCGTAAGTTGGAATCATAGTATTAAAAGAGAAAGCCAGAATTGTTCCATGGAGAGAGATTCTAAGTTGCTCGTGGAAAGAAAGGAAACCAAAAAAAAATCCGTGAGGGGACCGGAATTGTTACGGGAAGTTTTGAAGTTGTTCGACGGATACTGAAGGGGAACCGAAAGGTGTTTCGGGTCAAATCGGGTTTTGTAATATGTATTTACATATTATTAATGTAATAAATATTAAATATAATATTAAAATCTAATTTAAAAGGGTATGCCACTAATGGGCCAAACTTCCTAAGGAAAAAGGGCCCATGAGGGAAAAACCAAGAGAGGGGAAGGTCCCATGCGCCTAGGGTTGCCCCCTTTTGGCTGCCGGCTGGGGTTAGGGTTTAGGGCGCCCTAGGAAAGCCCCTCCCTCCCTTGGCTGCCGCCTGGTTGCCTTGGGGGAGGGGTAAGCCTACCCCCTCCACCCCTATATAAAAGCCCCCTCCTAGAGGAGAGACCACACAACAAACAACAGAACCTATGAGTTGGGAACTCTCCTCCTCCTCTCTGTGCCTCCAATCTCTCTCTCTATAGTTGTCTCCACGCGTTCACATGGTCTAGGACTGTTCGCGCAAGAGACGAGGCACCTACAACACGCCATTGCGATGCGAAGATTCCAAGCCAGAGATATACTTCCGCACTCCCGGTAGGGATCAAGGATCCAGAGGTCTCATTGTACACCATATGTGTATGAAGCCACGAGGTGCAACATTTGGGGCACTTTGGATGTTGTGAGACGGACTACTGCACAATGGTGGAACAAGGGGAGACCTGCGAGAAGCTTCGCGACCTTGAGGTCCGCTACGAGCACGACTACTTCAACCACGTTCCCCTCAGAACATTAATTGGTTTCATACTACAAGGGTATGTATCCAAAACCTCTCGTTCGTTACTACATTGCTAATATATAGATATTGGGCATTAGGGTGATCCGGCGTAGGAATTTTTTTGATTTCTGCACTGGAACTCCAACACGCCATGCTGAAGGTCCGCCGATGCACCGCGCTAAGGCCACCTAACGGACACCACAAGGGCAAGCACGATACACCTTTTGAGCCATTTGGTTGTCTGCACACGGGTAAGCGGTGCAGAGTTTATTTGTTTGGATGCATGTACGAGGGTTTGAGTCTTCACCTTAAGCAAACTCCAATCATAAGCCCCTCATAGTAGTGTTTGGAAAGGGACAAAAAAACCTGTTTAGCGGGCGTCAAACATGTGTCCGTGAATACCTTTTCCAGTGCACTTAGTGACGCCCTTGAACATACACCTTGTAATGTCCTCTTGTTGGTATTTTTAATTCTCGTTTACTCTTCTATCTGAAATACATATCTATTTGTACATAATTTTCAACAAACAAATAAATTATGCATCTATTCAAACATTCAAATAACATAGTCCGTGCAATAATTTAAATTAAACATTGCCATTCCAAATATAAATTGTACATTACAACACATGAACAAGAAAAGTATGTGTTTCCTTTAGGAATCAACATGTGTTTTAGCTAGATCTTCTTAGAGTTGTTGATGAACACACTTATCAAGGATTTCCCGATGCATCTCAAGATAATCTTTGAAACCAGAATGTGCATGCTTAGGCTCAATAAATGGGCCCCATGAAGTCCAAATCTAGATCATATATTTGATCATCACGCTAATCCTCTACAATCATGTTGTGTTTATACGATCACACAAACATTCACGACACACTCACATTTTCTCGACATCCCATGCTCTAGCAGTGTGCCGAACTTTGGTCCCATGATTTTGGAGCACATCAAAAGTACGCTCCACATCTTTATCTTGTTGTTATGTAAAAAGAGGTCTTTTGTTACCTCAGGAGTTGAGGATTGTCTTCACAAATGTAGACCATTGAGAATAGATGCTACCAACTAATTAGGTAGTATCCCTTATTGTATTGTTGTCTACTGATGTCATTGTTAAGCAATGCATTCAGCAAGTCTAGTAAACACGAGGGAGTGTTGAAGACATCAATGTCATTGTGAGATCATGCAATACTAACAAAAAGAGTGTCAAATTTGGAGATCATGTGGTGTCACTTATTAAAGTATTAGAGTGTACTTTCCAACATGTCCTTTATATTTCCTTCACGAAGCAAATGTATATTTCTTCCATTCTGAATGCATGAATGGATGGTCCAACATCCTAAGAAAACCTCTAGCGTCCAAATAGCCAAGAGCCAGGATGTGCCCTAAGAATTTGGTTCTATCAAGTATTCCTTGCCAAAAACCTTCAACATTGTTGCACTAAACTTGTACATGGCCTCAAGGAATGTATACTTTTCGGTGCGAATCTACTCATGAATGCAATCTGCCAAATCTCCATATGCAAGCATCCGAATAGAAGCATTGCATTTCTATATAGAATAAAACCCAAGCTAGGCGGTGCAATCTCTCTTCAGTCTAACATAGTCATCATGGTATTTTACACCCTCCACAATATGCATGATCACATACTTGGGCATACAAAAGCGTCTCCAGAGGGAAGCTTGGATTAGTCATCCTGATATAGTCATTGTATAGGATAACATGACTGACAAAACGGTTACAATCAATCATGTCATGTACCACTATCATCCCCTTCAATTTGGAAAATGCATTATGTTGTTCCTCATTGAGGAAAAGAGTCGTGACGATAAAAATATATTCATTAATGTTGGATCAATCATAAGATGATCTTTCCATGAATTCTTTGTAGAAGAACTCATCACTATCCATGATATATGCCTAATGCAACAACGATAACATAAATGTGCATAGGTACTAAAGGAGAGTTTACAAAACATTTTACTTAAAATATTTTTCGAAAAAACCACCAAACACCTTGTGTGTGGAGGAGACGAAGCTGGAGCTCGGGGAATTGGAGTAGTTGTGTTCGATAATTCCAAGAAGCTACGGTCAGAGATGAAGGCATAGGTGTTATCGCTCGAGATCACATCGATTTTGCTTGGCTTCACACGATAGTGGTGCCAACGGGATGCACCACACATCTATGATCAGTTATTGTGCTACCTGGGCTTGACCGTGGCTAAGAAGTAGCGGCACAACAATGATAGCTACTCCTGGTCATCCAATGTTGGAGGGAAGAAGGTTGGTGTGGGTGTCGATGAAGAGAACGAGTACCCTCTATGCAAAGGAGATAAGGGTGGTGGGTGGAATCAACTATGTGGTTGATGGGCGGGCCACAAGATGACATAGAGGCGGACAATGTCCGTTTGTCCCCAAACTATCCCCAAATTTGGCGTCAGCTTGGTCCCAAAGGACAAAAGCCAGATATATTATCTATTAGGGGCTCTGTTGGGTCCTCCATTTTTTTCCAAGGACTCAAGCTTACCGATGTCAGCTAAATGGGGAGGGGGATAGTATCTCTCAAACATATCCACTAGAAATAATTTATTTAGTAATTTCTAATGGTTTACTTGGGCATAATGGGGGAAACGCAATAATCAACATGATCCTAATAGAGATGGTGTGTGGCGACACTTTTTGGTAGCAAGGAAAAACTCACATCCCTATAGTCCTTGCCTCGAGTTTGGAGAATAGAGAAAAATCCTCAACGTCTTTTAAGTTGTGGCAATGACAATTCTGACCCTCCTTGCCAGCACTGACTCAGCTGCTCTTCCTTGTCTTTGGGCATGTACCTTCTCTCCTTCCTCTCTGACGCAGATATACTTTGTATCTGGATGCATCATTCCTATGTCCTATCTTGAGGCTGTAGTTACACTAAATAAGACAGTAGGATTGATCTTTTCATAGGTTTAACTCTCACAACTGAAATCTAGGCGTGGATACTCTTTGTTCGCAATAGGGCCAATGATCTCTCTTCCCTTACGTAAGATTATACGTATCACTATAAAACTAAGATGTGGGGAGAATGTCAAATATGAATTACATATACAACTATAATGGTGTTAATTTTGATACTAGACATTTTGAAGACGAGAAGATCCTATTTCGCCATCTTATCAAAATATTCTGGGTAGGGGTACTACATGATAGCATACTCATGAGTGTGGAGGAGCAAGTGGCAATGTTTCTTCATTGTGTTGGTTATATCCAACTTTCTAGAGTGATTCCACTAGAACACATCGACGCTATGGACATAGAGCGAAAAACCCTTCGGCAACGGATAAACTCTACCTAGCCATATAGTCATGGCTGATGTGAAGGTCTCTATGGCAACCGATCCAAAACGCATTACTAATAAGGGGTATATTTGGCAGCGGTTCCCCGGGAATGCCCATTGCCTTATCATGTAGTTCATTGGTTACAATTGTTTCATTTTCACTCATTTGCATTGATATTTGTTCTAATGCGTAGGATATATTATTTTTAGCACCCTAAAATATTGCAGAACACAACAACTAAATAGTAGCATATTTTATTCATTGATATCATAGAACAGTTGTCACCATTACATAGTCAACAGGACAATAAAAAATATATAACTAAACTTATCATTCACATTTTCATCATAATATTACGATGTACAAATAGTCATGATCGTGCAAAGGAAAATGGCTCAATGTCTTGGTAAAAGGGCGAAAAGAAATAAATGATTACCCTAAATTGATTCCGCCAACCCTCGCAAGAGCCTGGACGATATAGACAACCTGAACGTAAACAAATTACAACAACATATAAATATATGCATCAATATGAACAAGTGAATCTAGAAATATTAGAATAGTTACTTCCCCAAGTGTTGACCTGTCTTTAGATGAGGTATATGAGAAGCCGATCCATGTCTTGACAACAACATTTCTTGCCACGAAAGCAAATAACAATTTGGTATTTTTATGCAGTGTCACCAAAATCTAATTCAATATGTCACCGATGTGATACTTCGGTAACGATGCATAAAATATTCTTACTTGAAAAATATTTATATAGTGTTATGAAACATAACAATAGAGACAAGTGGGTGTTTATGTAGCTTCATGAATGAGAATAACTTGATATCTCTGTTTATATGGAAATAAAGAATCCAATTACTTGTATGATAATTTTGTTAATAAGATAATCATATCTAAGAAAGGACAAACATTATGTTCATGCAAAAGTGCTGCTAAGTTGGTACACAATCAACACTAGTTTTTGACTTTACTTGCAACAACTACATGCGTCCATAATTGATATATGTCTTCTAGATATCAATTCTGGATGTGTAGTGTTTGTTCCCAGTCATTTTTATGTATTTTATTATAAGTGGACTCCTATATTAAAACCAATGAGCTACTTAATCAGTTTGATAATTATACCAAAATAGGAGCATTCACTATAACAGAACACTAATAATAACACAAACAACACATTCAGTATAACATAAACCGAATTATGTGGACAAGGAAATTATGAATAACCCTAAATATAACGATAAATCTAAATAGAACAATCATAAAAACCTGAATATAAGATCGTACTAATAACTAAACACAACAATGATACTATAACCTAGACCAATTAAAATCAACAATCCTAACTAAACCCAAGTTCATCAGCATGATGGTTAGTAACAGAAAGATTCATACCTTCGCTTTGGCGCCGACCTCTACCACACGGGTGAGAAGGATGAGTCTACCGCTTTGCTTTGTCCATATTTCTGACACCGTTGAGGCCTTTCTCGGAGAGAGCAACATAACGTTGTATATAAAGACAAACAAAGCATGGGGAAGAGCAATAGAAGTCAGATGCGCGTCCGATGTCGGCAGGATGCGCCTAATCCTGGATGAAAAAGCTTGATCTGGGACAGATGCACCCGACGCTAGCTAGGTACCACAGCCAACAAGCTTCTTCTTCGATAACGCCTGCCAGGGCACCTCCTATCCAACCTGGACAAATCTGGACAGACACGAGGAGCTGCGTTGTTCCTTGACAAGGAGGATGCACTCTCTAGCGCAACTAGGGGAAGGATGGAGGACACGCCGCTGCATCCAGATTTGGGGAGAGAATAAGAGGTAGGGTTTTATCAGAGGGTTACGAGGATTTAAATAGAGGGGCCTAGCACATTGGCGATGGTCTGAGCAAACAATTGTTTCAAGAGAGGCACTTTCAAAGATGGGCCAGAGAAACAACTATTGCAACTTATTAGTAATAGAGGCTAAACTTTATACATGGACTACAATGTGTGGCCCGAACAATTGATCTTGATTTTGATATCAAGTTCACATATGTCTTGGTGGTTGGACATGACCATCCCATAATGCAAACAATATAAATGGCGACTTATAGTGAATTTTACTTCTTATAGTGAATTATCACCATATTCATGTTTACTTCATAAGAAATTTCTACTTGGCAGATGCTGGATATTCTTGGCTTTCCCTTCACCTTTTAGAAGCACTATATACCATTTGAACAATTCCCCATCTAGGAAGTCCTGAGGATATGAAGAACTATTCAATTTCCAGTATGCAAGCTTTAGGGTGACAATTGAGAGGGATTTTTTTTGCTCTCAAGATTAGATGTAAGATTCTAGATTATAAGTCGTTCGACCATTACCTACCCAAGTCTATATTGTTCTTGCATGTTGCATTCTCCATAAGTACATACTTGGGTTTGGTATTGAAGAATGGGTACAAGAGGAGGAGGATGTGGCTACAAATGACTTGGTGCGACACCAATTTATAATGTTAGTTCGACATGAAAGAGTAAGTCGACTAAGGAAATATGGGAAAACAATGGTAACATAAGGATCTAATGATGATGACCATGATTACACTATTCATGACGTGGTTTTATGGACCGAGTAAGTAGTTGGAATACAATGGTTTAATTCGATACTTCTATCACATATGGGTTCATTGGTAATTTGATTTGGTTGTGTGCTGCTTTGTTGTTACTTTGTTGATATCATATGTCGATATGGTCACCACTCTTGATAATAAGTGACTACAAACATAGGCTGCAACACTCTTCCATTGAATCTACCAAGACAACAGACTCATATTGTAACATCTCAAAAATATTGATCAAGGTTATCTAATTCCAATCATCAAAATTAGGGTTAACAAAAACTTTTGTTAATTAAATCATATGAATGCATGTGTGTATGGGATGAATGTATGAATGCTTGAATGGACTTGTGTGAATGATGTGATTAGCAAGGAATGGTTTAAAGATGAAAACAACATCATCTAAATCAAATCCAAGCAGAAACTAATCAAGAGAAATTCAAAAACAAACCAAATAAGGCAAATGGTCATTTTTTGCCAATCTTTCTCACTAGACCACTTTGAGTGTTCCTAGTCCAAGATTTCAAACAGAAACAATTCCATTTATTTTCACCCCTTGCTAGAACAAGTAAAAGTGAACCCAAGCCCACCTTTCAAACTTACAGAAACATTTGAAAACTTGATTCAAATGACAATTCAAAATTGAATCTTTAACACATGTGAAGGTCACCAATTCTCAAAAACCAACCAAACAAATTCACCTTGACCTTTCCAACTAACCAGAGACTAGCTAGTATGTGACTAGTGTACCCACCAAGTTTGAATCAAAAATTCAAATTCAAATCTCTTTCGGCCATTTCATCAAACACCTTGCAAACACAAATCAAACAAACAACAAACACTATAGTGAGCAGTGATTTGGCCAACCTTGTTCCCTCTCTAGCTCACAACAGACTTTTAGTAGATCATCTAGCTTAGTTAACAAGCTCTAGCACCACTGTGAGCTTGCCATTGCCATCAATAGTGACCATGCCATGCCTCACCTTGCCACCCCTTAGTCAACAGCAAGCTAGCAGCAGCACCAAGCCTAGATACCTTGTTTGGGACATTGACCACCGTCCACCGCCACCCCCGGTCCAATGCCAACGCTCAGCCAACCCCTGGACCACTCTAGAAACGCTGTGCCCTATGCCTTTGTGCCAGGCCGAGAGCGCGCTAGAGCGTCGCACTCGACAAGTTCCCACAGATCGCGCGCCGCCCTTTACGCGTGCAAGCGTGATCACCACCGTCCCAGGAGTCCGCCAGACAACCCCGTTAGCCGCCGCGTGACCCGTATCTGCGATGCACCATTAAAATGCCTGTCGGACCCGCCCAGAGTATCGCAACGTTCCGACCGTCTCACACCGCCCCACGCCTCGAGACCACGTCGTTGAGCTTCGCCAGTGAGCATAACACCGCCCCTACCGTCGCCCATGCCAGTAGCTCACTGTGCCGACGACCATGACGAGCTCCACCCGCGCCCTTCGGTCCCCTCGCTGCACTATAAATAGAGGCCACCCCCGTTTGATTTCTTCACACCATCACACTTCCCTCTCTCATAGAACCACCCCACCTCATCCCCGGTGCAAGGCCCACAGCAGGTCGCTGGTATTTCGCCGGAGTCTGTCGCGAAGGAGGAGAAGAGGAGCCAGCGATTAGAGCCGCCCCAGGAGAAGCCACAGGTAGAAGGAGGTTCGCTGTCGTCGACTTCTTCGTTCGCCCCCATCGCCCACCCTCGCCTGAGCCCCGGTGAGCCTCACACGACCCCCACTGGCTGCGCTAGGGTTTAGTATCGCCGGCGTTTCCCAACGGAGACGATAAGTCACAACCGTTAGATTAGATGTTGATCATGTGGTCCACATTACCCCGTACCGCTTCACACCCCCTGTCTCGCTGACTCGTGGGAACACCCACTTAAACGCACCACGCGTGTGATGTGCACCATGGGCCGGCCCATTTACATTCCCGCATGACCCAGTAGTTTGAATTTAGGTTTATTCTTTTAGTTTCAAACTCAGTTGTGTACCTAGATTCAAAAATCAACCCAGGTTGATTCACTAAACCAAATTGCATGAAACCATTTGTTAGAAAGGTACTGGAATTATTAATCCAAGCCCGTTGGATTCAAACCCTTTAGAATTGTAGATCACCTATAGTAAAAATAACAAGGCAGAAGCTTTTCTGCATTCAAACATTTTTCAAAATTCAACCATGAAAGCTTTTGAGTTGATTCCAACTCTCAAAAATCACATTTAACTAGACCTTTCTGAATATATAAAAACATCTTGGTTTACTTGCAGAAATAATGGACAAGTAATAAAAGAATGAAGAAATAATCCAAACCTTGCCTTAATGTTTGTAATGTTTGTGATGATGCTATATCATCTAGTGAAAACCTTGGTGTGATAAATAAAAGTAGTTAAGTATTGTTTGGTGATTGTGTACCTCGTATTTATTTATAGACGCTAGTACCGACCAAGGATATGAGGAGAAGGAGATTACTACGAGGAGGAAGCCGAGGAGAACTTCAACCACTGCTCTGCACAAGGCAAGCTACCAACTAACCAAGTTTCACTATTCAAGCTTATACTTGCTATTATGCAAGCCTAACCATACAAGCTATCTTAGCAAGCTACTACCTTAGCAAGCTAAGCTAAACCATGCAAGTTTTACTTGTAGGCTTACACCACTTGATACCCAATCCTAGTTTTATTTTCAAGCTTAGTTATTTTATTTCTTTATCAAAGATTTCTATTAGAGTTTACTTAGTGACTTGTAGATTGTAGAAAGAGGTTTTAAAGGTAGCGTAAAGAGCATAAAACTTGACCTAAGTTAGATAATATTGATGTCATCCTAAGGCATGAGATTGAACTTAGATAATATACACTTGTTTACCACCCCTCATTAGTGTTTACCCCCACCTATAGATGCTAGTTCTAAGCATAAAACTTGATCACTTTAGATGGGAATACTTGGTGAAAATGATTTTGAAAACCTTAGAATGATGAGTCATTCTAATGAAATGTTTTGACATGTGTTCTTGAACACCAGATGATTTTGATGATGAAATTGTTGAGGCATGAGCCTTTGCCCTTTATAAAACTAATGGTTGTCTAGATGCGATACCATTCCAATTTTACCGTACAACCACAATACCCAAAAATTGGGTAGGGCTTGACTGGAAATTTATATACCTTAGTATGGGTTCCCTTGCGACCAAGGTTTGAGCTGAGGCTACCTTGTGAAGATTGTCCACCTATGCAGTTCCCAAGATGACAATTGGTCATGGTTGGGATGTCAAACTAACAGGAGAGGTGCCTATACTAGGGCGTGTAATTGAAAGGTTAGGATTAATTATCCACATACTGAGTATGGTGAATTCAGGATTGTTCCTGACGGATGTATCGAATGTTGTGGTGAAAATGTACCACCTCTGCAGAGTGTCAAACTATTCGAATAGCCGTGTTCGTGGTTATGGAAAGTTGGAGTGGCCATACTGTTCCATCGTCAGATATTTTCAGAATGACTTATGAAATGATTCATGACTTGACTTGACCACAACAGGGTTGTGATATGAAATTCAAGTTCCCACTTAGGTGTTATAAAACTTTCAACTAGCTTTCTTTGCTTCTGAACTCAGTAGAGATAAATCTGGCTTTTTGCAAAACAACCTAGAGCTTAATATCTCCTACTCAACAACCACTTCACTTGTTAGTATTAGTTTGTGAGTACTTAAAGAGTACTCATGGATTTGTCCCTGGCTATTCCCGTGGCCAGACTACGAAGAGGACTATCAGGAGGATTGATAGCAGGAAGGTTACGACAACTAGGATCATCTCTCACCGTCAGTATTGCCTATGACCATGAAGATGGAGCTTCGCCCACGCTACCATTATTATTACGTTATTCCGCTGCTATGATTGTATTAAGACTGGATCATGAGATCCTTTATTTGTTGTAAGACCTTATGTATGGTTTGTAATGGATGATGTACTGTGATATCCAATCTGTTATGTCTCGCAAAAATGGTAATCCTGGGATTGAGATGTATGGCATAATAGGCATCTGGGATTAAAATTCGGGTGTTGACAAGTTGGTATCAGAGCCATCCTGAACATAGGAGACCCTAGTTAGAATGGACGTTTGAATCAAAAACTTAGTTTCAAAACCAAGGAATTGAGTATTTATGAAAACCTATTCTAATTCTTATCACTTAGACTCTTTCATGAAAATTCATGTTCCTCAAAAAATTCTTGCAAACTTCCATAAAATTTGACACACTTGATCACTCTACTAACTCACTCATCATACATTCTTATAGATGGACGTGAAGTATAGCAAGTTCTATCAGTTGGGAAATGTAGGAGACCTCATCTTTGAGCGTGACTTGGACTAGCTTTCGGAACTTCTGGAGCGTCCGCACCCCGAGTACTTCGGAGCTCAGCTCAACGATCAGGAAGGAGAGGAATTACAATGGCTGATTGTTGTAAGTCTCCGAGGAAAGATTGAAGCCCCCACCTCAGAGGGAATTCAGTTCACCTTAAGAGAAAACAACTGGCTAAATGGACTTGCCAGGCCATGCAGGAAGCTCTTGCCCGTCTGTGTGGGCAGAGTATCAACCAAATCAAGGGTACCCACTTTGAGTTCTATCCAAGGCATGATGTTATGGGATAGCCACTAGAGGAACCATATCACCATGAGATGAAGACTCAATTGGACCACCTCAGCTTCATGATGTATGACCATAAAAAGGATTTAGACAATGCCCGCTCCTACGCCAACCACAAGTATGCCATCTCTACCCATAAGGATCAGACTATTGCCATGCTAGTGAAGGATCACCAGTCTCGTCGCCGTCAGCTTGACAAGAAGGAGCGCATTATTGCCGGCTCCACCACCGGATCACAGAACTGGAGGAGACTACCCATGAGAGGGACATGCATCTCGAGGAGAGGGAGAATGCAGGGGAAGACCTTCGTGGAGACCCCTACTCCTATCTCAGTGACGATGATGACTTTCTGGAGGATCTGGCCATGGACTTCTTCACCAATGAGGATGACTTCACCTTCATTGATGATGATGAGGAGGAGGATGACACCACCGACTCCGAGGAGTAGTAGCACTTGAGCACTAGCATTAGTGAGTTGTATCCGGTCCCACTATATCATAGTTTCACATAATGGTTCTTAAAACCATCTGTTTTTTTCCTTGTTGTGGTGTGTGTTGTATGATGTGTGATGAATGAAAAGCAAGTTGCTAGAAAAATCTGAGTCAAAATTCAACAACTTTTCAAAAACCCTGAACCTTAGAAATTTTCCTCTTTTCTCATGATCTATCTCAATCTTCAGATGCCTCGCAGAGGAAGCAATTTATCCATGGACCCAATGTTGCAAATGTTGGTTTCTGACTGCGAAGCTGAAAGATCCAAACGTCAAGCCAACTTAGCCACCCTTCATCACATATCTTAGATGGCCAACAACAATCAAGGCCATGGAAATCAAGACAACCATGGATCCAAGCTCAAGAACTTCCAGAACACCAACGCACCCATTTTCACTAAGTCTGAAGAGCCCCTCGATGCCAATGATTGGCTGCAAACCATGGAGAACAGCCTAGAAGTTGCAGGAGTGGAAGCCAATGAGAAGGTACTTTTTGCCACCCACTACCTGGTCGGGGATGCAAGAGCATGGTGGAACAACGTTTGAGCCATGAATGGAGGACAGATGATGACTTGGGACGAGTTCAAAATCAAGTTCAGCAGAATCCATGTGCCATCGGGTTTGATCAAGAGGATGAGAGATGAATTCAGGGAACTGAAGCAAGGGAGGATGACAGTAGTTGAGTATCGTGACAATTTTTTTTCATAGGCTAGGTATGCACCGGATGAGATTGATACCGAAGCCAAGAAGAAGGAGAGATTCCTGAATGGTCTGCATGATGAGATGCAGACAGTGTTGGTCAATATACCATTTGCTGATATTGAAGCCTTAGTGGACTCTGCCATTCAGATGGAAGGCAAGATCAACCAAGCCAATGATAACCGCAAGAGTCGCATGATGCATCAACCAGGAACCCACCATACCCCAAAATATCGCCCCAACCCATCTCTAGGATTTTCCTCAAGAACCAATAGACCCCCGATGAACCGTCTGACCAATCCCAACCGTGGAAACCCAAGGCCCGAAGGAAACCACAACAACAACAACCCCGGCAACCCCAGCAATTTCAATCGTGCACCGCCAAGTTCAACAACAACAATGTCACCACCAACACTAACACTGCCCCGAGGTCTGGAAGCAATGTTGTGCCAGTTGCAGCGAAGGACAAGTCTCAGGTGACTTGTTATGAATGTGGAACCAAGGGTCACTATTCCAATGAGTGCCCCAAGAAGATTGCCGTAGCCCCCAATGCAAATGCCCCATCTGAGCAGCAGCGTCGTGTTCAGCCCGGAAGAAGGTTTGCCCCAGGGAACTCGCTCAACCGCAACGGCCATCTCTTTCTCATGCATGCTAAAGAAGCCCAAGAAGTGCCAGATGTCGTGTTGGGTAAGTTTTCTGTTAACTCAGTACTTGTCAGAGTGTTGTTTGATTCTGGAGCATCACACTCGTTTGTTACCGAAGAATTTGCATGTACTAGTAAGATTCAACCAACAAAATTAAAGCATGTTATGATAGTTCAAATACCTGGTTCGACCACCTAGGCTAGACAAATTTGCAAGGCTGGCATAGATTTTTATGCTAATCTAATAGTACTCGGAACTAAAGGTTTGGAAGTAGTACTAGGAATGTGTCAACACCCGGATTTTTAAACCCAGATGCCTATAATGCCATACATCGCAATACCAGGATTACCATTTTTGCGAGACATAACAGATTGGATATCACAGTACATCATCCATTACAAACCATACATAAGGTCTTACAACAAATAAAGGATCTCATGATCTAGTCTTAATACAATCATAGCAGTGGAATAACATAATAATAACGGTAGCGTGGGCGAAGCTCCATTTTCATGGTCACATGCAATGATGACGCTGAGAGATGATACTAGTTTTCGTAACCTTCCTGCTGTCCATCCTCCTGATAGTCCTCTTCGTAGTCTGGCCACGGGAATAGCCAGGGACAAGCCATGAGTACTCTTTAAGTACTCGCAAACTAATACTAACAAGAGAAGTGGTTGTTGAGTAGGAGATACTAAGCTCTAAGTTGTTTTGCAAAAAGCCATATTTATCTAAACTGAGTTTAGAAGCAAAGAAAGCTAGTTGAAATTTTTATAACACCTAAGTGGGAACTTGAATTTCATATCACAACCCTGTTGTGGTCAAGTCAAGTCCTGAATCATTTCACAAGTCATTTTGAAAATATCTGACGACGAAACAGTATGGCCACTCCAACTTTCCATAACCACGGACGCGGCTATTCGAATAGTTTAACAGTCTGCAGAGGTGGTACACTTTCACCACAACATTTTATACATCTGTTAGGAACAATCCTGAATTCACCATACTCAGTATGTGGATAATCAATCCTAACCTTTCAATTACACGCCCTAGTATAGGCACCTCTCCTGTGAGTTTGGCCTCCCGGCCATGACCAACTGTCATCTTGGGAACTGTACAGGTGGACAATCTTCACAAGGTAGCCTCAGCTCAAACCTTGGCCGCAAGGGAACCCATACTAAGGTATATAAATTTCTAGTCAAGCCCTACCCAATTTTCGGGTATTATGGTTGTATGGTAAAATTGGAATGGTATCACATCCAGACAACCATCAGATTTATAAAGTGCTAAGGCTCATGCCTCAACAATTTCATCATCAAAATCATCCGGTGTTCAAGAACACATGTCAAACATTTCATTAGAATGACTCATCATTCTAAGGTTTTCAAAATCATTTTCACCAAGAATTCCCATCTAAAGTGATCAAGTTTTATGATTAGCACTAGCATCTACAGGTGGGGGTAAACACTAATGAGGGGTGGTAAACAAGTGTATCTTATCTAAGTTCAATCTCATGCCTCAGGATGACATCAAGATTATCTAACTTAGGTCAAGGTTTATGCTATTTATGCTACCTTTAAAACCTCTTTCTACAATCTACCAGTCACTAAGTAAACTCTAATAGAAATCTTTGATAAAGAAATAAAATAACTAAGCTAGCAATTAAAACTAGGATTGGATATCAAGTGGTGTAAGTTTCCAAGGATTCGCTTGCTAAGTCAACTTGTATAGTGAGGCTTGCTAAGATAGCTTGTATGGTCGGGCTTGCATAATTGCAAGTATAGGCTTGCAAAGTGAAACTTGGTTAGTTGGTAGCCTGCCTCTGTCCAGAGCAGTGGTTGAAGTTCTCCTCGGCTTCCTCCTCGTATCCTTTGTCGGTACTAGCATCTATAAACAAATACGAGTTACACAATCACCAAACAATACTTAACTAGTTTTATTTATCACACCAAGGTTTTCACTAGATGATCTAGCATCATCACAAACATTACAAACATTAAGGCAAGGTTTGGATTATTTTATTTTAGAAAAGTAATTTCTACTCATTGAAAAACTACTTAAGATTTAATATTCTCCAACTCAAACATGGGATCATGTCGACACATGTCATCACCACATATTTCAGTACATGGGAATGTGATTTAACGTGGTGTCACAATTTAATAAGGTTTAACCCTTTTATTTTAATTAAATAAAGTGACTAGAATTGCCTATGAAGCATTCTTTTATTGCTTGACCATTATTTCTGCAAGTAAGCGTAGATATTTTTATATATTCAGAAAGGTCTAGTAAAATGTGATTTTTGAGAGTTGGAATCAACTCAAAAGCTTTCATGGTTGAATTTTGAAAAATGTTTGAATGCAGAAAAGCTTTTGCCTTGTTATTTTTACTATAGGTGATCTACAATTCTAAAGGGTTTGAATCCAATGGGCTTGGATTAATAATTCCAGTACGTTTCTAACAAAATTGGTTTCATGCAATTTGGTTCAGTGAATCGACCTGGGTTGATTTTTGAATCTAGGTATAGAACTGAGTTTGAAACTAAAAGAATAAACTTAAATTGAAACTACTGGGTCACGCGGGAATGTAAATGGGCCGGCCCACGGTGCACACCGCATGCGCGGGTGAGTTTAAGTGGGTGTCCCCACAAGTCAGCAAGACAAGGGGGTGCGAATCGGTACGGGGTAATGTTGACCGCACAATCAACATCTAATCTAACAGTTGTGACTTATCGTCTTCGTTGGGCAACGCCGACGAGACTAAACCCTAGCGCGGCTAGTGGGGGTCGTGTGAGGCTCACCGGGGCTCAGGCAAGGGTCGGCTACGGGGGTGAACGATGAAGTCGACAACAGCAAACCTCCTGGTACCGGTGGCTTCTTCTAGGGCGGCTCTAATCGCTGGCTCCTCTTCTCATCCTCCGCGGCAGACTCTGGCGAAATTCTGGTGACCTGCTGCGCGCCTTGCTTCGGGGATGAGGTGGGGTGGTTCTGAGAGAGAGGGGAGTGTGATGGTGTGAAGAAATCCAACGGGGGTGTCCTCTATTTATAGTGAAGCAAGGGGACCGAAGGGCGCGGGTGGAGCTCGTCGTGGTCGTCGACACAGCGAGCTACTAGCATGGGCGACTGTATGGGGCGGTGCTGTGCTCCCTGGCGAAGCTCAACAGCGTGGTCTCGAGGCATGGGGTTGTGCGAGACGGTCGGAACGTTGCGGTGCTCTGGGCGGGTCCGACAGGCATTTTAATGGCGCACCGTGGCTACGGGTCGCACGGCGACGAACGGGGTTGTCTGGCGGTCTCCTGGGACAGTGGTGATCACGCTTGCACGCGGCGAGGGTGGCCCCTGGTCTGTGGGCGCGTGTCGAGTGCGGCGCTCTGGCGCGCTCTCGGCACGGCGCAGAGGCATAGGGCGCGGCGTTTCTAGAGTGGTCCAGGGGTTGGCTGAGCGTTGGCGTTGGACCGGGGGTGGCGGTGGACGGTGGTCAATGTCCCAAACAAGGTGGATAGGCTTGGTGCTTCTCCTAGCTTGCTGTCGCCTAAGGGGTGGCAAGGTGAGGCTCGGCATGCTCACCATTGATGGCAATGTCATGCTCACAGTGGTGCTAGAGCTTGTTAACTAAGCTAGATGATCTACTAAAAGTCTGCTGTGAGCTAGAGAGGGAACAAAGTTGGCCAAATCACTGCTTAGTATAGTGTTTGTTGTTTGTTTGATTTATGTTTGCAAGGTGTTTGATGAAATGGCTGAAATAGATTTGAATTTGAATTTTTGGTTCAAACTTGGTGGGTGCACTAGCCACATACTAGATAGTCTCTGGTTAGTTGGAAAGGTCAAGGTGAATTTGTTTGGTTGGTTTTTTATAATTGGTGATCTTCACATATGTTAAAGATTCAATTTTGAATTGTCATTTGAATCAAGTTGTCAAATGTTTCTGCAAGTTTGAAAGGTGGGCTTGGGTTCACTTTTACTTGATCTAGCAAGGGGTGAAAAGAAATGTAATTATTTCTGTTTGAAATCTTGGACTAGGAACACTCAAAGTGGTCTAGTGAGCAAGATTGGCAAAAATGACCATTTGCCTTATTTGGTTTGTTTTTGAATTGCTCTTGATTTGTTTCTGCTTGGATTTGATTTAGATGATGTTGTTTTCATCTTTAAACCATTCCTTGCTAATCACATCATTCACACAAGTCCATTCAAGCATTCATACATTCATCACATACACACATGCATTCATATGATTTAATTAACAACAGTTTTTGTTAACCCTAATTTTGATGATTGGAATTTGGTAACCTTGATCAATATTTTTGGGATGTTACAAACCTTCCCTCCTTAACCAAAATCTCGTCCCGAGATTTGAGAAAGAAGAAAAAGCAAACTAGGATTTAAAGAGATCGGGAAACTCCGTCTTGATGTAATCTTCTCGCTCCCAGGTAGCTTCTTCTTCAGTGTGGTTACTCCACTGGATCTTGAGAAAGTTGATGCTTCAGGTCCTGGTGGTCCTGAAAGATCCCTCCAAAATACGGATGGGTACTTCGGGATACGTCAGGTCATCGTTGATCTTGATGGTTCGGTGATCAATGTTCTTGAAAACTTCAGTATTCTCCGAACTTGTAGGCATTTGCAAAGTAACGATATATGGAACACATTATGCACTGCTGACATCTCCTGTGGCAGTTCCAGTTGGTACTATACTTCTCCTCGATGATTCAGAATCTTGAAAGGTCCAATATATTTGGGGGCTAACTTTCCTTTGAGCTGGAAACGTTGCATTCCCTTCAAAGGCGACACTTTGAGATACACAAAATCTCCGATATTGAAAGCGAGGTCTCGACGTATTTTGTCGGCGTAACTCTTCTGTCTGGATTGGGAGGTCTTGAGGTGCCCACGAATCTTGTGAACTTTCTCTTCTACTTCTCGTAGGATGTCGGGTCCGAAAATCAGACTCTCTCCTACTTCCGACCAATTCAAAGGGGTACGACACTTACTTCCATACATGAATTTAAATGGGGCCATTTGCAAACTAGCTTGATAACTGTTGTTGTAACAAAATTCTACGAAAGGCAGACAATCTTCCCATTTTGATCCATACTCTAGCACACAGGCTCTCAACATATCTTCGAGTATTTGATTTACTCGCTCTGTTTGTCCATCGGTCTGAGAGTGATACGCGGTGCTGAAATCCAGTCTTGTTCCTAGTCCTTTTTGGAATTTCTTCCAAAATCTCAAGGTAAACTGAGTTCCTTGATCCGACACAATGTTCTTTGAGATTTCATGCAAACTGACGATTCTAGCGATGTACACCTCTGCTAGCTTCAAACTCTGATAGGTGGTCTTGACTGGTAAGAAATGGGCGAATTTGGAGAATCTATCAACTATGACCCAAATACAGTCATTTCCCCTACTAGAAGTAGGCAATCCGGTGATAAAGTCCATTCCTACTGAATTCCATTTCCATTCCGGAATCTATAATGGTTGCAATAGTCCTACGGGTCTCTGATGTCCCGCCTTAACTCTCTGGCAAATATCACACTTGGCGATGTAGCTTACGATTTCTCTCTTCATCTTATGCCACCAAAATTGCTCCTTCAATTCCTGATACATATTCGTCCCTCCGGGGTGGATAGAATAAAGAGTATCATGGGCCTCCTTCAAAATAGCTTCTTTCAACTATGAATCCGCGGGTACACAAATGCGTCCTTTGTACCACAAAACTCCTTCTTCATCTTCGGTAAATCCGGGTACTTTGCCTATACCGATGCGATGTTTAATTCCGTCGATACTAGCATTTCCTTTCTGCGCCTCCTTGATCTAACTGATCAAAGTGGGTTGAAGTTCTTTGCTAGCCAAAAATCCTTCACTTACTAATTCCATTCTAAAATCTTCCATCTCCTTGTGCAAACTGGGTTGCTTCTTCAGAATCATTGAATTCAAGAGACACGGCAATCTGCTACCACATTGGCTTTACCAGGGTGATAGTGAATGTCCAGATCATAGTCCTTGATTATCTCTATCCATCTTCTCTGTATCATATTCATCTCCTTCTGAGTGAATATATACTTCAGGCTCTTATGATCCGAGTAAATCTCACAACGGTTTACCATGAGGTAATGCCTCCATGTCTTCAGGGCTAGAACTACGGCTGCTAGTTCAAGATCATGAGTAGGATAATTCTGCTCATGTTGCTTCAATTGCCAGGATAGATAAGATATAACTTTGCCTTCTTGCATTAGCACACATCCGAGACCGATCTTGGATGCGTCACAATACACATCAAAGGGCTTCGTAATATCCGGCATAATCAAGATTGGGGCTGAAATCAATCTCTTCTTGAGTTCTTGAAAACTGACTTCACATTTGTCCGTCCATTCAAACTTCTTGTCCTTCTTCAGCAATTGGGTCATGGGTCTTGCGATACTCGATAATCCTTCTAAGAACTTGCGGTAATATCCCGCCAATCCGAGAAATGCACGAACTTCGGTTTGAGTGGTCGGGGCTTGCGAATCTTCGACATCTTTCACCTTTGTAGGGTCAACAGCAATTCCTCCGGCTGATACAATATGTCCAAGAAATCCTACCTCCTGTAACCAGAATTCACATTTGCTAAACTTGGCATACAACTGATGCTCCCTAAGGGTTCCCAGGATGGTCCTTAGGTGTAGCTCATGTTGTTCTTCTAATTTGCAATAGATCAGAATGTCATCAATGAAAACAACGACAAACTTATCCAGGAAGTCCATAAATATCTTATTCATGAGGTTCATGAAATAAGCGGGGGCATTGTTTAACCCAAAAGACATGACGGTGTACTCATACAGTCCATATCTGGTGTAAAGGCAGTCTTTGGAATATCTTCTACGCGAATCTTGAGTTGATGATAACCAGTTCTAAGATCAATCTTAGAAAACACTTTGGCACCAGTCAACTAGTCAAACATGTCTTCTATCTTCGGCAATGGGTACTTGTTCTTGATGGTGACATCATTCAACTTCCGATAATCTGTACATATACGGTTATCTCCATCCTTCTTGTCCACAAACAATACATGTGATCTCCATGGCGAAGCACTTTTTTGGATCAATCCTATCTCCAGCATAGCATCCAGCTGCTTCTTCAGCTCCACTAGTTCAGATGGGTTCATACTATAAGGTCTCTGGGCTATGGGTCCGGTTCCAGGGATTAGTTCAATGATAAACTCGATATCCCGATCTGGGGGCATACCGGGCAAAATATCTGGAAATACATCGGGGTATTCAGAGACTATTCCGACTTGGTCAATGGTGGGTTGGGCTATACTCTTGTTGCACTTGAATTGACAGGGCAAGGTTTCAGATACACGCTCTACTGATATTCCGGCTGTACTGGTCATGGTTATGGCTTTCTTGGCACAGTCGATTAATCCTTTATGTTTCGACATCCAATCCATTCCTAGTACTACTTCCAATCCTTTAGTTATGTGTACTATTATATTAGCATAAAGATCTATGCCATGGATTCGGATAGGCACGGCCTTGCAAATTTGTCTAGCTTTGGTGGTCGAACCAGGTATTTGAACTATCATAACATGCTTCAATTTTGTTGGTTGAATCTTACTAGTGCATGCAAATTCTTCGGTAACAAACGAGTGCGATGTTCTAGAATCAAACAACACTCTAGCAAGTACTGAGTTAACAGAAAACATACCCAACACGACATCTGGCGGTTCTTGGGATTCTTCAGCATGCATGAGAAAGAGACGGCTGTTGCGGTTGAGCGAGTTCCCTGGGGCAAACCTTCTTCCGGGCTGAACACGACGCTGTTGTTGAGCTGGGGCATTTGCATTGGGGGCTGCGGCAATATTCTTGGGGTACTCATTGGAATAGTTACCCTTGGTTCCACATTCATTACAAGTCACCTGAGACTTTACCTTCGCTGCAATAGGCACACCATTGCTTCCAGTCCTCGGGGCAGTGTTAGTGTTGGTGGCGACATTGTTGTTGTTGAACTTTGGTGGTGCACGATTGAAATTGCTGGGGTTGTCGGGGTTGTTGTTGTTGTGGTTTCCTCCGGGCCTTGGGTTTCCACGGTTGGGATAGGTCAGACGGTTCATCGGGGGTCTATTGGTTCTTGAGGCAAATCCTAGAGATGGGTTGGGGCGATATTTTGGGGTATGGTGGGTTCCTGGTTGATGCATCATGCGACACTTGCGGTTATCATTGGCTTGGTTGATATTGCCTTCCATTTGAATGGCAGAGTCCACTAAGGCTTCAATATCAGCAAATGGGATATCGACCAACACTGTCTGCATCTCATCATGCAGACCATTTAGCAATCTCTCCTTCTTCTTGGCTTCGGTATCAATATCATCCGGTGCATACCTAGCTAATGACAAAAATTTGTCACGGTACTCAAATACTTTCATCCTCCCTTGCTTTAGTTCCCTGAATTCATATCTCATCCTCTTGATCAAACCCGGTGGCACATGGGTTCTGCTGAACTTGATTTTGAACTCCTCCCAGGTCATCATCTGTCCTCCATTCATGATGCGAACGCTGTTCCACCATGCTCTTGCATCTCCGGCCAGGTAGTGGGTGGCAAACAGTACTTTCCACTCCTAGAACTTCTAGGTTGTTCTCCATGGTTTGCAGCCAATCATCGGCATCGAGGGGCTCTTCAAACTTAGTGAAAATGGGTGGGTTGGTGTTCTGGAAGTTTTTGAGCTTGGATCCGTGGTTGTCCTGATTTCCATGGCCTTGATTGTTGTTGGCCATCTGAGCTATGTGATGAAGGGTGGCTAAGTTGGCTTGACGTTCGGCTCTTTCAGCTTCGCGGTCAGAAACCAACATTTGCAACATTGGGTCCGGGGATGCATTGCTTCCTCTGCGAGGCATCTGAAGATTGAGATAGATCATGATAAAAGAGGGAAATTTCTAAGGTTCAGGGTTTTTGAAAAGTTGTTGAATTTTGACTCAGATTTTTCTAGCAACTTGCTTTTCATTCATCACACATCATACAACACACACCACAACAAGGAAAAAAACAGATGGTTTTAAGAACCATTCTGTGAAACTATGATATAGTGGGACCGGATACAACTCACTAATGCTAGTGCTCAAGTGATACTGCTCCTCGGAGTCGGTGGTGTCATCCTCCTCCTCATCATCATCAATGAAGGCGAAGTCATCCTCATCGGTGAAGAAGTCCATGGCCCGATCCTCCAGAAAGTCATCATCGTCACTGAGATAGGAGTAGGGGTCTCCACGAAGGTCTTCCCCTGCACTCTCCCTCTCCTCTAGCTGCATGTCCCTCTCGTGGACAATCTCCTCCAGCTCCATGATCCGATGGAGGAGACGGGCAATGATGCGCTCCTTCTTGTCAAGCTGACAGCGACGAGACTGGCGATCCTTCACTAGCATGGCAATAGTCTGATCCTTCTGGGCAGCGATGGCATACTTGTGGTTGGCGTAGGAGCGGGCATTGTCTAACTCCTTTTGACGGTCATACATCATGAAGCTGAGGTGGTCCAATTGAGTCTTCAACTCATGGTGATATGGTGCCTCCAATGGCTGTCCCATAACATCATGCCTTGGATATAACTCAAAGCGGGTACCCTTGATTTGGTTGATACTCTGCCCACACAGACGGGCAAGAGCTTCCTGCATGGCCCTGGCAAGTCCATCTAGCCAGTTTTTTTCTCTTAAGGTGAACTGAATTCCCTATGAGGTGGGGGCTTCAATCTTTCCTCGAAGACTTGCAACAATCATCCATTGCAATTCCTCTCCTTCCTGACCGTTGAGCTGAGCTCCGAAGAACTCAGCGTGTGCACGCTCCAGAAGTTCTGAAAGCTGGTCCAAGTCACGCTCAAAGATGAGGTCTCCTCCATTTCCAAACTGATAGAACTTGCTATACTTTACGTCCATCTATAAGAATGTAGGATGAGTAAGTTAGTAGAGTGATCAAGTTTGTCAAATTTTATGGAAGTTTGCAAGAATTTTTGAATTTTCATGAAAGAGTATAAGTGATAAGAATGAGAATAGGTTTTCAGAAATACTCAATTCCTTGGTTTTGAAACTAAGTTTTTATTCAAACATCCATTCTAACTAGGGTCACCTATGGTCTGGATGGCTCTGATACCAACTTGTCAACACCCGGATTTTTAATCCTAGATGCCTGTTATGCCATACATCTCAATCCCAGGATTACCATTTTTGCGAGACATAAGATATCACAGTACATCATCCATTAGAAACCATACATAAGGTCTTACAACAAATAAAGGATCTCATGATCTAGTCTTAATACAATCATAGCAGCAGAATAACGTAATAATAATGGTAGCGTGGGTGAAGCTCCATCTTCATGGTCACAAGCAATGCTGACGATGAGAGATGATCCTAGTTGTCGTAACCTTCCTGCTGTCCATCCTCCTGATAGTCCTCTTCGTAGTCTGGCCACGGGAATAGCTAGGGACAAAGCCAAGAGTACTCTTTAAGTACTCGCAAACTAATGCTAACAAGTGAAGTGGTTGTTGAGTAGGAGATACTAAGCTCTAGGTTGTTTTGCAAAAAGCCATATTTATCTCTACTGAGTTCAGAAGAAAAGAAAGCTAGTTGAAAGTTTTATAACACCTAAGTGGGAACTTGAATTTCATATCACAACCATGTTGTGGTCAAGTCAAGTCATGAATCATTTCACAGTTCATTTTGAAAATATCCGACGACGGAACAGTATGGCGACTCCAACTGTCCATAGCCGCGGACGCAGCTATTCGAATAGTTTGACACTCTACAGAGGTGGTACACTTTCACCACAACATTCGATACATCCGTCAGGAACAATCCTGAATTCACCATACTCAGTATGCGGATAATCAATACTAACCTTTCAATTGCATGCCCTAGTATAGGCACCTCTCTTGTGAGTTTGGCCTCCCAACCATGACCAACAGTCATCTTGGGAACTGCACAGGTGGACAATCTTCACAAGGTAACCTTAGCTCAAACCTTGGCCGCAAGGGAACCCACACTAAGGTATATAAATTTCTAGTCAAGCCCTACCCAATTTTCGGGTATTGTGGTTGTACGGTAAAATTGGAATGGTATCGCATCCAGACAACCATCAGTTTTATAAAGGGCTAAGGCTCATGCCTCAACAATTTCATCATCAAAATCATATGGTGTTCAAGAACACATGTCAAAACATTTCTTTATAATGACTCATCATTCTAAGGTTTTCATAATCATTTTCACCAAGCAGTCCCATCTAAAGTGATCAAGTTTTATGCTTAGCACTAGCATCTACAGGTAGGGGTAAACACTAATGAGGGGTGGTAAACAAGTGTATCTTATCTAAGTTCAATCTCATGCCTCAGGATGACATCAAGATTATCTAACTTAGGTCAAGTTTTATGCTCTTTATGCTACCTTTAAAACCTCTTTCTACAATCTACAAATCACTAAGTAAACTCTAATATAAATGTTTGATAAAGAAATAAAATAATTAAGCTTGCAAATAAAAATAGGATTGGGTATCAAGTGGTGTAAGCCTACAAGTAAAACTTGCATTGTTTAGCTTAGATTGCTAAGGTAGTAGCTTGCTAAGATAGCTTGTATGGTTAGGCTTGCATAATTACAAGTATAAGCTTGAATAGTGAAACTTGGTTAGTTGGTAGCTTGCCTTGTGCAGAGTAGTGGTTGAAGTTCTCCTCGGCTTCCTCCTCGTAGTAATCTCCTTCTCCTCGTATCCTTGGTCGGTACTAGCGTCTATAAATAAATATGAGGTACACAATCACCAAACAATACTTAACTACTTTTATTTATCACAATAAGGTTTTCACTAGATGATATAGCATCATCACAAACATTACAAACATTAAGGCAAGGTTTGGATTATTTTATTTTAGAAAAGTAATTTCTACTCATTGAAAAACTACTTAAGATTTAATATTCTCCAACTCAAACATGGGATCATGTTGACACATGTCATCACCATATATTTCAGTAGATGGGAATGTGATTTAAAGTGGTGTCACAATTTAATAAGGTTTAACCCTTTTATTTTAATTAAATAAAGTGACTAGAATTGCCTATGAGGCATTCTTTTATTGCTTGACCATTATTTCTGCAAGTAAACCTAGATATTTCTATATATTCAGAAAGGTCTAGCTAAATGTGATTTTTGAGAGTTGGAATCAACTCAAAAGCTTTCATGGTTGAATTTTGAAAAATGTTTGAATGCAGAAAATATTCTGCCTTGTTATTTTTACTATAGGTGTTCTACAATTCTAAAGGGTTTGAATCCAATGGGCTTGGATTAATAATTCCAGTACCTTTCTAACAAAATTGGTTTCATGCAATTTGGTTTAGTGAATCGACCTGGGTTGATTTTTGAATCTAGGTACATAAGTGAATTTGAAACTAAAATAATAAACCTAAATTCAACCAGTCAGCGAGAGAGGGGGTGCGAAGCGGTACGGGGTAATGTGGACCGCACAATCAACATCTAATCTAACGGCTGTGACTTATCAGCTCCGCCGGGAAACGCTGGCAAGACTAAACCCTAGCACGGCCAGTAGGGGTCGTGTGAGGCTCACCGGGTCTCAGGCAAGGGTCGGCGACAGGGGTGAACGACTAAGTCGACGACGGCGAACCTCCTAGTACCGGTGGCTTCTCCTGGGGCGGCTCCAATCGCTGGTTCCTCTTCTCCTCCTCTGCAGCAGACTTCGGCGAAATTTCGATGACCTGCTGCGCTCCTTGCTCTGGGGATGAGGTGGGGTGGTTCTGAGAGAGAGGGAAGTCTGATGGTGTGAAGAAATCAAACAGGGGTGGCCTCTATTTATAGTGCAGTGAGGGACGAAGAAGCGCGGGTAAACTCGTCGTGGTCGTCGGCCTGAGATTCTTGGCATGGGCGGATGAGGCGGTCTTGTGCTCCCTGGCAAAGCCCAACGGCATGGTCTCGAGGCGTGGGGCTGCGCGAGACGGTCAGAACGTTGCGGTTCTCTAGGCGGGTCCGACAGGCATTTAATGGCGCACCGCGGCTACGGGTCACGCGACGGCGAACGGGGTTGTCTGGCAGTCTGCTGGGACGATGGTGATCACGCTTGCACGCGACGAGGGCGGCGCGTGGTCTGTGGGCATGTGTCGAGTGCGGCGCTCTGGCACGCTCTCGCCATGGCGCAAAGGCATAGGGCGCGGCATTTCTAGAGTGGTCCAGGGGTTGGCTGAGCGTTGGCGTTGGACCGGTTGTGGCGGTGGATGGTGGTCAATGTCCCAGACAAGGTGGCTAGGCTTGGTACTGCCCCTAGCTTGCTGTCGACTAAGGGGTGGCAAGGTGAGGCTCGACATGCTCACCATTGATGGCAATGGCAAGCTCATAGTGGTGCTAGAGCTTGTTAACTAAGCTAGATGATCTACTAAAAGTCTGCTGTGAGCTAGAGAGGGAACAAGGTTGGCCAAATCACTGCTCACTATAGTGTTTGTTGTTTGTTTGATTTGTATTTTCAAGGTGTTTGATGAAATGGCCGAAAGAGATTTGAATTTGAATTTTTGGTTCAAACTTGGTGGGTGCACTAGTCACATACTAGGTAGTCTCTGGTTAGTTGGAAAGGTTTGGTTTGGTTGGTTTTTGAGAATTGGTGATCTTCACATATGTTAAAGATCCAGTTTTGAATTATCATTTGAATCAAGTTGTCAAATTTTTCTGTAAGTTTGAAAGGTGGGCTTGGGTTCACTTTTACTTGGTCTAGCAAGGGGTGAAAATAAATGGAATTGTTTCTGTTTGAAATCTTGGACTAGGAACACTCAAAGTGGTCTAGTGAGCAAGATTGGCAAAAATGACCATTTGCCTTATTTGGTTTGTTTTTGAATTTCTATTGATTTGTTTCTGCTTGGATTTGATTTAGATGATGTTGTTTTCATCTTTAAACCATTCCTTGCTAATCACATCATTCACACAAGTCCATTCAAGCATTCATACATTCATCACATACACACATACATGCATGTATCAAATTCCAATCATCAAAATTAGGGTTAACAAAAACTTTTGTTAATTAAATCATATGAATGCATGTGTGTATGTGATGAATGTATGAATTCTTGAATGGACTTGTGTGAATGATGTGATTGGAAAGGAATGGTTTAAAGATGAAAACAACATCATATAAATAAAATCCAAGCAGAAACAAATCAAGAGAAATTCAAAAACAAACCAAATAAGGCAAATGGTCATTTTTGCCAATCTTGCTCACTAGTGGGTTCAAACTTACAAAAACATTTGGCAACTTGATTCAAATGACAATACAAAATTGAATCTTTAACATATGTGAAGATCACCAATTCTCAAAAACCAAACAAACCAATTCACCTTGACCTTTCCAACTAACCAGAGACTACCTAGTATGTGACTAGTTCACCCACAAGTTTGAACCAAAAATTCAAATTCAAATCTATTTTGTCCATTTCATCAAACACCCTGCAAACACAAATCAAACAAACAACAAACACTATAGTGAGTAGTGATTTGGCCAACCTTGTTCCCTCTCTAGCTCACAGCAGACTTTTAATAGATCATCATTAGTTTTAAAAGCTTTAACAACAAGCACAGCCACATTGCATCCTGCCATTTGTGAGCATCTGGGCGAGCCCACTCACTCCCAGTCTCAAGCTAGAGCAGCACCAAGCCTAGCCACCTGTCGGGACATTGACCACCCGGCGCCAACGCCTAGACCACTCTAGAAACTCCGCACCCTATGACTCTGCACCATGCCGAGAGCGCGCCAGAGCACCGCACTCGACACGCACCCACAGACCGTGCGCCTCCCTCGTCGCATGCAAGCGTGATCACCACCGTCCCAGGAGACTGCCAGACAACCCCGTTCACCTCTGCGTGACCCGTAGCCGCGGTGCGCCATTAAAATGCCCGTCGGACCCGCCCAGAGCACCGCAACATTCCGACCGTCTCGCACCGCCCCACGCCTTGAGACCACATCGTTGAGCTTCGCCATGGAGCATAACACCGCCCCTACCGTCGCCCATGCCAGTAGCTCGCTGTGCCGATGACCACGACGAGCTCCACCCGCACCCTTTGGTCCCCTCGCTGCACTATAAATAGAGGCCACCCCTGTTCAATTTCTTCACACCATCACACTCCCCTCTCTCTCAAAACCATCCCACCTCATCCCCCGGTGCAAGGCGCGCAGTAGGTCGCCAGAATTTCGCCGAGTCTGCCACGAAAGAGGAGAAGAGGAGCCAGCGATTGGAGCCGCCCCAGGAAAAGACATAGGTACCAGGAGGTTCGTCGTCGTCGACTTCATCGTTCGCCCCTGTCGCCGACCCTCGCCTAAGCCCCGGTGATCATCAAACGACTCCCACTGGCCGCGCTAGGGTTTATTCTCGCCGACGTTGCCCGACGGAGACGATAAGTCACAGCCGTTAGATTAGATGTTGATCGTGGGGTCCACATTACCGTACCGCTTTGCACCCCCTATATCGCTGACTGGTGGGGACACCCACTTAAACTTACCCACGTGTGCGCTGTGCACCGTGGGCCGGCCCATTTACATTCCCGCGTGACCCAGTAGTTTGAATTTAGGTTTATTCTTTTAGTTTAAAACTTAGTTCTGTACCTAGAATCAAAAATCAACCCAGGTCGATTCACTGAACCAAATTGCATGAAACCAATTTTGTTAGAAAGGTACTGGAATTGTTAATCCAAACTCGTTGGATTCAAACCCTTTAGAATTGTAGATCACCTATAGTAACAATAACAAGGCATAAGCTTTTCTGCATTCAAACATTTTTCAAAATTCAACCATGAAAGCTTTTGAGTTGATTCCAACTCTCAACTCGCATTTAACTAGACCTTTCTGAATATATAGAAATATCTAGGTTTACTTGCAGAAATAATGGTCAAGCAATAAAAGAATACCTCATAGGCAATTCTAGTCACTTTATTTAATTAAAATAAAAGGGTTAAACCTTATTAAATTGAGACACCACTTTAAATCACATTTCCATGTACTGAAATATGTGGTGATGACATGTGTCAACATGATCCCATGTTTGAGTTGGAGAATATTAAATCTTAAGTAGTTTTTCAATGAGTAGAAATTACTTTTCTAAAATGAAATAATCCAAAGCTTGCCTTAATATTTGTAATGTTTGTGATGATGCTAGATCATCTAGTGAGAACCTTGGTGTGATAAATAAAAGTACTTCAGTATCTTTTGGTGATTGTGTACCTCATATTTATTTATAGATGCTAGTACCGACCAAGGATACGAGGAGGAAGGAGATTACTACGAGGAGGAAGCCGAGGACAACTTAACCACTGCTCTACACAAGGCAAGCTACCAACTAACCAAGTTTCACTATGCAAGCTTATACTTGCAATTATGCAAGTCTAACCATACAAGCTATCTTACCAAGCTACTACCTTAGCAAGCTAAGATAAACCATGCAAGTTTTACTTGCAAGCTTACACCACTTGATACCCAATCCTAGTTTTATTTGCAAGCTTAATTATTTTATTTCTTTACCAAAGATTCCTATTAGAGTTTACTTAGTGACTTGTAGATTCTAGAAAGAGGTTTTAAAGGTAACATAAAGAGCATAAAACTTGAACTAAGTTAGATAATGTTGATGTCATCCTGAGGGATGAGATTGAACTTAGATAAGATACACTTGTTTACCACCCCTCATTAGTGTTTTCCCCCACCTGTAGATGCTAGTGCTAAGCATAAAACTTGATCACTTTAGATGGGAATACTTGGTCAAAATGATTATGAAAACCTTAGAATGATGAGCCATTCTAATGAAATGTTTTGATAGTGTTCTTGAACACCAAATGATTTTGATGATGAAATTGTTGAGGCATGAGCCTTATCCCTTTATAAAACTGATGGTTGTCTGGATGCGATACCATTCCAATTTTACCGTACAACCACAATACCCGAAAATTGGGTAGGCCTTGACTGGAAATTTATATACCTTAGCATGGGTTCCCTTGCGGCCAAGGTTTGAGCTGAAGCTACCTTGTGAAGATTGTCCACCTGTGCAGTTCCCAAGATGACAGTTGGTCATGGTTGGAAGTCCAAACTCACATGAGAGGTGCCTATACTAGGGCGTGTAATTGAATGGTTAGGATTGATTATCCGCATACTGAGTATGGTGAATTCAGGATTTTTCTGACGGATGTATCGAATGTTGTGGTGAAAGTGTACCACCTCTGTAGAGTGTCAAACTATTCGAATAGCCGCGTCCGCGGTTATGGATAGTTGGAGTGGCCATACTGATCCGTCGTCAGATATTTTCAAAATGACTTATGAAATGATTCATGACTTTACTTAACCACAACATGGTTGTGATATGAAATTCAAGTTCCCACTTAGGTGTTATAAAACTTTCAACTAGCTTTCTTTGCTTCTGAACTCAGTAGAGATAAATATGGCTTTTTGCAAAACAACCTAGAGCTTAATATCTCCTACTCAACAACCAGTCCACTTGTTAGTATTAGTTTGTGAGTACTTAAAGAGTACTCATGGCTTTGTCCCTGGCTATTCCCGTGGCCAGACTACGAAGAGGACTATCAGGAGGATGGACAGTAGAAAGGTTACGACAACTAGGATCATCTCCCATCGTTAGCATTGCCTGTGACCATGAAGATGGAGCTTCGCCCACGCTACCGTTATTATTACGTTATTCTGCTTCTATGATTGTATTAAGACTGGATCATGAGATCCTTTATTTGTTGTAAGACCTTATGTATGGTTTGTAATGGATGATGCACTGTGATATCCAATCTGTTATGTCTCGCAAAAATGGTAATTCTGGGATTGCGATGTATGGCATAACATGCATCTGGGATTAAAAATCCGGGTGTTGACAAATATGAATTCAACCAAACATGAGAGTCAAAATGCTCCCTTCATGCAATGCATGCAACTAAATGTTAGTCAAATGCCACTCTGATTGTCGCAGTCAAGACAATATGTCTTGGGTTGGGACGCAAAATATGTGCATTCAACCAACACAACCCCTAGTCGACTGTTTCTTTGGACCTCTATACACACACACGAAGTATTGATGTACTTATTTTTGGATGGAAGTATACCACTACATGTAGCTTACTACTCTAGAACTAGCCACCTACCAAGTGACAATGATGGTGCATCTATGTGGTGGGAGTAGGCACTTTTCTTAGTGATATGGATCACATAATTCTTCATGGAATCAAATTTTTTATGAAGGATTTTCTTACCTTCGTTGATGAAACTTAAACAAGGACATAATAGAGGTTCGTGGTCCTAGCCTGACATGTGGCGAATGAACACACATTAGCAGAACTTTATTTAGATTTTCATGTAGAGGAAGGACAAGCCTCTTAGCTTTTACATGCTTAGATGCATGCAACCATATATTCATAAATAAATGTGCTAAGCATTAACACCAAACTAACTAGCTTAGAAAATAGAACATAAAGAGAACCCCAAGACCAACATATGGTCCCATGACAATCCAACTCCTATCACAAACATATGAGTCAAAAAAAATCCACTACTAAAATAGTAAGAAACCTTAGAAGAACATGTTACTCAAAGACAAATTCTTAAAAATAAATCGCCACCAATGTGTCGATGTTGCTGGATCTAGCCGAGGAATCAGACATGGGTTTTTTGTATCCCATGTTTGAGAAAGTTGGTAGAAGTTTACTTTGGTTTGTATCCCAACTCATGGAATATGGTTTAACTTGAAGGTTCTATGAGATGGACCAACAAATGTTATATGCAAGTGTAACTCAAAGAAAAAGGGTAAACCCCGGTAATGTCATAGTAAATATAATAGAGGTACAATCTAGTATCTACTCTATTTCAAACATCAAAGAAAGATGTATAAAAACCATGATATCTTACCCAACCACATTCTCATCTGACAGAGACACATCCTTCTATGGTTCTAGGACTCAAGACGCTTGGTCCCATAGTTTTCTCTAGCTAGGTTCTGTACAGGGTCGACCGAGAAAAACCCTCGCATACCCTAGAAATTGGCTGAAGAAATGCTTGTGGAGTTCATGCTCAAGTACACCATTTTTATAGAAAGACCAATCTCACCATTGTCACGCGAGAAGAAGCACTCACCATTGGCATGATCTTGTCAGTGTCAAAATAGACATAAACTATTACGCACAAACACCTCATCTGAATCTTCATTATGTATCTTCAGGCGTTCTGCATTTTCTACATACTTTACGTGACTAAAAATAGTAAAGCATAAATCATACAACACATAAGGATTTTTTAAAGATGCTCCCAAATTAATTTGAACCGTTATTCATGTGAACATAATTTCTTGCAAGTGAAAATACCAAACCATTACAATATATGCTATTTTAGAGTAAAATCTCTACAATGAGGTCATACACATTTTAACATGGCTGTGACTAGTTATCGGTGGTATGATGTCATCAAATGATTTGCACTATCATTTTATTACACAACATGAACTATTTTTTGTATTGCATACGTCAACATGTTTGGTATTGTGTGAACATTTTTTTCTCGGTTACAACCCACTTGTAACTAGAAAAAGTCTTGGCCCCAACTCATAGGAGGCACACATCATGATGCAGATATAATAGTCCCGGAGTCGACCGAGCTCAAAGGTGATTGTTAGTCGATCGATAACTAGCAAAAAATGAAGAAAATCTCAATAAGATAAAATATAATGAAATTGGTTAAATTCACTTTCCAGACACAAGGTACTTCCTTCGTCCCAATTTAGACTGCACACACGTTTCTCACGATTAATGTTTGACTAAAATTTTGAGTAATAAAACATGAAATATATGTCATGTAAAGTTATACCATTGATCTGTATTTGAATGAAGTTTCTAATGATCTATTAATTCTTATCACAAATAACACATAGTATTGATCAAATTTATGGTGAAAGTTAGTGCATGCAAAACTAAGACGCCACATGCATTGTGAAGGATGTAGTATGTATGAAAGTGTTTTATGGCATTATTTTTTTGTAAATTCACGTTCTAGATATAATTATAGAAATGTTTATGGTGTTAGTTTTTTATGAATCCACAGCCATAATTTTTGGAGGTGTTTTATGATTTTTTATCTATACTAAAGAGGCTAGTAAATTCACTTTCTTATACAATGTAAATATGAAAAGCGTTTCATGACATTAAAATTTGAATTGTATTTTTACGAATATCGTCAGAAGTTTTGGCACTGTGTCATGGATATTTACCATATACCAAAGAGGCAAGTAAATCCACCTTTTTAGATACAAGGTAAGTATGGAAGGGTTTTATGACATTAGTCGGATCGTCAAGAAGCTTCATCGACAGTTCATTCATTTTTTTTGTCTCTGGAACGGATATGGTCTTTTTTACCCATTCGGCGACTTCCCGACCACAACCAACAACGTTTCACCGACTTAGAAAGGAGCGGCAGCGGTGGCGCACCGTCAACATGGTCTGGAGGTTGAAGATGAAGGGCTTATTAAGGATTTTGATATAATTTTTGTTTTTGTTGAGCTGCTTTGTACTGTTCAATGTTTTTTTAATGCCATAGTCCTATTCGTAGAAAAAAAATATATTCAGAATGTTTATGAATTTTTGCTATGTACCAGAGAGGCAAGTAATAAATCCCTTTGCATTAGATTTTTCAATTTTTTCTTTACCTGTAGCGGTATTTGATTCGGTGGTCAAGGATAATAAGTTAGTATTTCCTCGGTTTCAAAATATAAGATATTCTTGTTTTGTGAAAAAAGTGTATTTAGACCCCTTTTATTTTTTATTTTCGAAATGAACCTATAGACTAAAAACGGTATAGATACACTCTTTTCATAAAGCTAAAACATTTTATATTTTGAATGCATGAAGTATTAAACTTTCCAACATTAACATGTACGGATAGGATCGAGTAATAACATTGGGATATTTGGATTTACTTTTTTCAGATTCATCGGGACAATTCACAATTGGATGGGTAGTATCGTCATAAGAAATGAACGACTCGTAGTAGCCCATACTTCCATGTGTTTGCGCGCGCCCTTTGCTTGCTTCATATAAACCCCCCTCGCGATAGCCAGGCCAGCCAGCCCGCCCGCCCCCACTCAGGCTTGACAGTGCGACATATGTAGACGCAGCTATGGGACGCCGAACACACGTCGTCCCTGCCCCGACGCCGACAGCACCGCTGCTGCTGCTCTTCTTCGTCCAACTGCTGGCGTCGTCTTCACGGGTCGCCGTGGCCGCCGACCCGCCCTTCTCCTGCGGCGCGCCGTCCAACGCGCCGTTCTGCGACCGGAAGCTGCCGATCGAGCAGCGGGCGGGCGACCTGGTGTCGAAGCTGACGCTGGAGGAGAAGATCTCGCAGCTCGGGGATGAGTCGCCGTCCGTGGCCCGGCTGGGCGTGCCGGCGTACAAGTGGTGGTCGGAGGCGCTGCACGGCGTGGCCAACGCCGGGCGCGGCGTCCACCTCGACGGCCCGCTCCGCGCCGCCACCAGCTTCCCGCAGGTCATCCTCACCGCCGCGACCTTCAACCCGCACCTCTGGTACCGCATCGGCCAGGTACGTGACGCACGCGCTTGATTCCTTTTGTTTTACATCTCATCGCGGCTCTGTTCTGTACGGAAACGTCCCATTTCATTGAGTCGCGCGAACGGCATGAGTTCATAGGAGCCGCACACGAGTTCTCGGTGGGTTTTTATTAGCCGTAGTGTTTCTAGAGTGGATCCGTTGTACTAGTAGTCATCTTACACAATCATTTGGTATATATTGATACAGTCATTGATGGCATTATGGACTTATGGTGATAGCCATGATGATTGAGCGACAAGAGGGGTTTATGTAAGAACTGCAAAATACTACTAGTGTGGTTCTGGGCCTAAATTTTCAGTCCAGAAGGCAGGGGAATTAAGAATGCCGTGTAATGGGCACGAGTTAGTCCACAAGCTGGTAAACCATCACCAACCGGGCATGCCACTTTTTGACACCTACCTACTGGTAGCACGAACGTGGTAGGTGCATGCAGCTTTGGAGTTTGTCAAAACTCGAAAGTGTCTGAAATTTGTTACTCGACATAGTGGGATCCAGTGACCTTCTAGTTCTAGAACGAGGAACACCATAACGAAATCGTAGAAACAGAGTAACAAAATTAGCCTGCCTGCTTAACGAACACATATTCGCAACAGAACCTTCTGAACTTCATGTGTACCCTTCTGGACGCCCAACAGGTGATCGGCACGGAGGCGCGGGGCGTGTACAACAACGGGCAGGCGGAAGGGCTCACCTTCTGGGCGCCCAACATCAACGTGTTCCGCGACCCGCGGTGGGGCAGGGGCCAGGAGACCCCCGGCGAGGACCCGACGATGACCGGCAAGTACGCCGCCGTGTTCGTCCGGGGCGTGCAGGGGTACAGCATCGCCGGCCCCATCAACTCCTCCGACCTCGAGGCCTCCGCCTGCTGCAAGCACTTCACCGCCTACGACCTCGAGAACTGGAAGGGCGTCACCCGCTTCGCCTTCGACGCCAAGGTCCCGACGCCATTGATGGCAGCTTCCTACGCACTCTGTTTTCTTCGTCGTCGTCGTCAGGAAACCTGAACTGATCATGCGTGAGAAAACTTGTTCAGGTGACGGCGCAGGACCTGGCCGACACGTACAACCCGCCCTTCAAGAGCTGCGTCGAGGACGGCGGCGCCAGCGGCATCATGTGCTCCTACAACCGCGTCAACGGCGTGCCCACCTGTGCCGACCAGAACCTCCTCACCAAGACCGCCAGGGGGGACTGGAGGTTTAACGGGTAAGAAGGTTCAGTAGGAATACTGTTACTTGAGAAAAGACTAGCCTAATTATTCAGAAACGACTGGAGTAGTAACTGACGCTTGCAAGTTTCATCTGTTTGACCAGATACATCACTTCAGACTGTGACGCTGTGGCCATCATCCATGACGTCCAGGGATATGCCAAAGAGCCCGAAGATGCAGTTGCAGATGTCCTCAAGGCCGGTATGAGCTTTTTCATCACCCAAGCTAGTTGTCAACAATAACATGTCATTCCCTTGCCCTGCACATGGTTCCTGTTGTTGTGACGTACTATCAAGATCAGAACACTTTGGGCAGTTAGGAGGACATCATAATAACTGAAAACTAAAGCATGATTCTTGGACACAATAATGTGGCAAATGTATAGAGGTTAGGTTAGGCCACTGAAATGCAACCAAAAGTTGATTTGGTGGTTTTAAAACAGTTTTGTTCTTCAGCGCACTGCTAAAGTTTTTTGCTGATTTAGTAGTTACTTGAATCCAACAGAAACAATTCATGGCCGCATGCCACTGAATATCATGATATCATCCAGCTGTGAGCTGTCCCTTACAACAGGATGACCACCCTAGATGGCACAAGTGCACAAGTCAACAGTGACAGTCCAAATCGACCAAACAAATAATGCACCAGCATTATACTGCTCCAGCAAACATTAAAAAAACATCAAGGACTCACTTCATAAAACAAATACTGTATTAACCAGGCTCAAAACTTCAGTAAGAAAAGTTAACTTCTGTAACCTGAAAACCTTTCAGGGATGGACGTGAACTGCGGCGGCTACGTGCAGACGCACGGCCTCTCCGCGATCCAGCAAGGGAAGATCACGGAGCAGGACATCGATAGAGCGCTCCACAACCTCTTCACCATCAGGATGAGGCTGGGCCTCTTCGACGGCAACCCCAAGTACAACCGGTACGGCAACATCGGCGCCGACCAGGTGTGCAAGCAGGAGCACCAGAACCTGGCCCTCCAGGCGGCGCAGGACGGCATCGTCCTGCTCAAGAACGACGGCGGCGCGCTGCCTTTATCGAAATCGAAGGTTTCGTCCATCGCCGTCGTCGGGCCCAACGCAAACAACGCGTCGGTACTGCTGGGCAACTACTTTGGCCCGCCGTGCATCTCCGTCACGCCGCTCCAGGCGCTGCAGGGGAACGTCAAGGACGTCAGGTTCGTCGCCGGCTGCAACGCGGCGGTCTGCAACGTGTCGAACATCGGTGAGGCAGTGCACGTGGCGAGCTCGGCGGACTACGTGGTCTTGTTCATGGGGTTGGATCAGAATCAGGAGAGGGAGGAGGTCGATCGGCTGGAGCTGGGGCTGCCCGGGATGCAGGAGAACCTCATCAACAGCGTCGCCGACGCGGCGAAGAAGCCGGTGATCTTGGTGCTGCTTTGCGGTGGCCCGGTGGACGTGACGTTTGCGAAGAACAATCCCAAGATTGGCGCCATCGTCTGGGCTGGGTACCCTGGCCAGGCTGGGGGCATCGCCATTGCCCAAGTCCTCTTCGGCGAGCACAACCCCGGTGAGACTTCTTTTCTTTCGCAGTTCCAGTCATTCGGAACAATTAATTCTCGGCCAAATCTCATGGGGAGTAATTTAGCTGTACTGATTCTTGCCATCCTATGGTGGATCATCAGGTGGTAGGCTGCCGGTGACGTGGTACCCGAAGGAGTTCACGGCCGTGCCGATGACGGACATGCGGATGCGCGCCGACCCGGCCACGGGCTACCCCGGACGCACATACCGGTTCTACAAAGGAAACACCGTGTATAACTTCGGCTACGGTCTCAGCTACTCAAAGTACTCCCACAGCTTCGTGTCCAAGGGCAAAAAGTCACCATCCATGACCAGCATCGACGGCCTCAAGGCGATTGAGTCGTCGGCGGGCACCGTGAGCTACGACGTGGAGGAGATCGGCACGGAGGCGTGCGACAAGCTAAAGTTCCCGGCGATGGTGAGGGTGCAGAACCACGGGCCCATGGACGGCAGGCACCCGGTGCTTCTGTTCCTCCGGTGGCCGAACGCGACGGACGGACGGCCGGCGAGCCAGCTGATCGGGTTCGAGAGCGTGCACCTGAAGGCGGCGCAGGCGGCACATGTGGAGTTCGAAGTGAGCCCCTGCAAGCACTTCAGCCGGGCGGCGGAGGACGGCAGGAAGGTGATCGATCAGGGGTCGCACTTCGTCGGCGTCGGCGAGGACGAGTTCGAGATGAGCTTCATGGCTTGAGCATACATACATGTTTGTGTGTTCACGTGGTATGGTGCCCTCGATTATATACGCCCACAGTCTACGGGAAAGGTGTAATCACCTAGGTGTTTTATGTCTAACTTATCTGAAGACTAAAGTCTATTTTCAAACCTTGAATTCTACAGTTGGTCGGATATCAAACTCTGAACTCTTATAATCCCTCTATTCAACACTATATTCACGGATCGCAGACCATAGACTTGTTTGGCTCACCAGGAGAAAGGATAAAGGATGAGACTACATCCACGTCGACATGGATTTAGCTTATAACCAGGTCGCTCCGACCAGGATTTTTTTCCTTTTTTAAACCCCGGAGTTCAGACAACTCACTAATATTTCTATTTTTTAAATAGAAAAAGCAAATGAGTTTTGTCTTTATTCTAGACATGCACTTTATCCCATGTATATAATTACGAAATCCAAAAATTTGAAATGTTTTCTAGCTCAAACCTTTTGTCCGATTCAAGATCTATTTTACCGTTGGGCTTGTCGTGATGAGATTTTCAAAACTAGATCCCATGTCGATATGTTTCGACTATTATTTTAGAGGATGTAAGTTTGTGAAAGTTACATCCGATCAAAGTTACATCCTTGCATCCTCTATTTAAAATTGTTCCTACCATCCTTGCATCCATAAAAACTGCCATCCTATCAGTTCCCCAGATTTTGAAGGGACCATCGCTACAGAAATTACATCCCAAAATAAACAACTACCATCCCTACATCACAAGCGAACAAATGGTATCTCAAAAACTAACAATTTTAAACTACCATCCCTGCATCACAAAATCTATCATCCTTGCATCCACAAAAACTGCCATCCACAAAATCTACCATCCTTGCATCCACAAAAACTGCCATCCCCGCATCAGAACTCAGTTCCCCAGATTTGGATGCCTGTGCTACATGTACCCCAGAAATGCTACACGCGAGATAGGCTGCGGGATGAGAGGTTCGCTGGGGGTCATTCGATCGCGATCGCGCGGCGTCAAGCTCCCCAGATTTGGATGCCTGTGTTACACGTACCCCAGAAATGCTACACGCGAGATAGGCTGCGGGATGGGAGGTTCGCTGAGGGTCATCCGATCGCAATCGTGTGGCGTCAAGCCTTGACCTAGCTGTAGCCCAAATCCAGGTCGACTGATAGTTAGACTTTCCGAAGGATAAAACCTATACACCGAATCAGGTCGGAGCCAATGCGCGCACGGTATTGGCCGGCCTAGTCAGGCGTCATTTTTTTTATTTTTATGTTTTTCCTTTTTTTTCTTTCATTTTCATTTCCTTTTGTTTTCATGTTCATTTTTGGTTTTATTGTACTATACTTTTGTGATTTTATTTTTTCATTTTTTGAAAACTGTTTAGATCCAAAAAATGTCTATTTAAAATTGTTTATTTTTTTTGTTCAAGCTCAAAAATTATTCAGATCTCCAAAAAAGTTTAATTCTTAAAAAAGATTTCAAATTTGTTTAGATTCAAAAATCATTAAAGATTTGAATATGTTTTGACTCGAAATTTGTTCAGATTTGGATATGCTCAAATTAGAAATTTGTTCAGATATTTCGAATTTGTTCCAATTAGAGACTTGTTCGGATTTCAAAAAAAATGATTTATTTTTTTTCCAGTTTTTTCGACTAGTTTTAAAAATTGAAGGAAGCACTAAGAAAGCAAACAGTTGAAAGAGCTAACCAATCGGTCAACAAACAAGGAATGAAGAACACTTGGGTGTATGCCGCATTGTCGGGCCCGCGCCGCTTAAAGCGGTGTATAGGACGTCTCGGGAGAAAGACACCCCTGACCAGGCTAACTCAGACTCACAATGACTACATCGGCCACTTTTCATATCCATCTCCTTAGAGCAATTCTAGACACAGCCAAAACTGTAAAATAATTGCTAGTTTGCAGCTTGAGACGGAAAAATGGCCCTGAGAAGATCTCGTAAACATGCCTGACCTGTTCTCACGGAGAAAACATCTCCAACCTCTATATATGAGGGCTACACGGGCAACCCTGTACTGGTTGAGCTGTTTGCGCGAGAGGGACATTTGAGCTCACCTCTTTCCTGACGTGAATGTATGTCCTACAGTCAAATAATATATATGTATTTGATATTCCTATTTGTTCATGATTAGAGTTTATACTTCTTAGAAGTACGTGGAAAGTGATAAACACCAAGTGTTCCTAGCCTTGTGGGTATGACTAGCTTATTATCAAAGTATGATCATATTTCATGATTATGGTATGCGTGTACTCTTTAAAAATAAGATCATATTGTCGGTTATACAAGGATGTTGAACTGACCCAAGCCAAACGATCTACTTTAAGATAATAATCGTCTTGTTGTTGTTGGTATATCATTATTGTTGTTGTGTCACTTTGTCCTTTCACCATGCGGATATCAAATGTCCATCTTACTATAAGATATGTGTTTATCGCCATCCACGTTACCTTTCACCAAGTGATCATAATGGTGGTCGGTCACATATATTGGAAATGTATGTATGTACACAAGATAGTCCAACAGTGGGATTTGCAACTCCGACGATGGAGAGATACTCTTGGGCCGATCTTGATATTATGGTATCACCTATAGTTTGGCCAGACACAGGGTGATATGATCACTAGATACCGGAATATGTGAACGAGAGAAGAAGTCAAACATGTAACGAGGTCGACATGGTATAACGAGAATACCACCTTATCTTTCCATGGTGTTTTAATGTATCATGATGCGAAATGATAGTATACCACGTCAATAGGTTTGCTCGATTACTCCATGTGAAGGGTTCGCAGCATAGAAAACAAAAAATTTCCTACGATGGAAACAAAGCACCAAGATCTATCTACTAGATACAAGCAAAGCGAAGACCGTATAGCGTTAACGAGGTTGTACTCGTGGATGATGTAGTCGAACACTTACCGATCTCAAGATCGTGATGAAGTCCATCTGGTCCAGCCGGTCCAGCACCATCATGTCCAGCACCGCAAAGCAGTGGTGCATCCGTGATCGCACACACGTTCGGATACCCCGACAACCTCCGCGCCCTCGCTCCAGCGAAGCAGCAGAAGCAACAAATCCTTTCAGAAAAATTCACCCGGAACATGTACCTCGTTGATCCGAGACCATGGGGAGATTCTAACGGGGGGAGAGAGATCCTTCGCAAGGAGGTATGCTTTGAGAGGAGGAGAGGGGGGCACCCAAGGGGCTATGGGCCCAGCCATGGTGGGCTGCCCCCACCTCTTCCACATTCATGTGGGTGGAGCTCCCATTCAAAATGAAAAGCCTCCACTCCCATAAAAAAGGCTCCACTCAAAAATCCACACATGCATTAAGTTTTCACCAAATTTAATGCACGCTCTCATTTAAATAAAACTCTTTTTTTATTTATTCAGAATGTTGTTAATTACTATAATTAACAAACATTCACATAAAACCCCTTATAACATTTCAATTTCACATGCAGAACTGTTTGACAATTTCAACCAAAGCTTCGATTCCGGTGTCTAGTGAAATAAATTCCTGCGCTTTCCTTTTTTTCTCTGGCATATTATTTGCTCCAAATGGTGTCGGTATCCCTTAAGTGTGTCACCCTACAGTTCACAAATAATGTAGAAATGACCGAGACCCCTCTCCGATCAATAATCAGTAGCGGGACCTGGAGATCCGTACTGACTCCCACATATTTAACGATGACTTCTGTGATCGTGTGAACCTTATACGCATGTAACTCAATCCCTTTGTCTCGCGATATATTACATGTCCGAGATTCGATCATCGGTATTTCCATACCTAGTTTGATCTCGTTACCGACATGTACTCTTTTCTTGTTCCCGTGATATAATATTCTAGTGATCAAATCACTTGCTTGCAAGCTAACTAATATGATTTCACCGAGAGGGACCAGAGTATATCTCTCCGTCATCGGGATGGACATTAATCCATGAGCCTCAACATAACACCTTTGTAGCACTGAACCCATATTTATAGTCACCCTGTTACGGTGTGACGTTTGATGTTATCAAGATACTCTTCCGGTGTTAGTGATTGACATGATCTCATGGTCTAAGGACTAAGATTACTTCGTATGATGTTATAGCAATATAAACACAATGACTTTGATCGTAATGCTATACTTCGGATGAATGTTTATCACATCATTCCAACAATGTTGTGACATCGTTGTTAACAACATCCAATGTCCATGATCAGGAAACCTTTGATCATCTTGTTAATCAACGAGCTAGTTTATAAGAGAGGCATAACTAGGAACTTTCTTTTTGTTTATTAAACACACATGTATTAACGTTTCCGTATTAATACAATTATAGCATGTAAAATAAACATTTATCATAAATAAGGAATACGATAATAACCACTTTATTATTGCCTCTCGGGCATATTCCCTTTAGTCTCCCACTTACGCTAGAGACAATAATCTAGTTTAGAAACTTTGCGTATTGAACACCTATGGCTTTCTGGTGTTCCATATACGCAATTGCAAGTGGTTAACATAATCTACGGATCTGAAGCTTTTAGGTCCGTGTGTATTTGCATGTCTTTGCGTCTCCACGCATCACTCATTCTCCAATGAGATGACATTGTATAAATTTGGTCTTTTGGTGAGACCTTTAGTTTCTTGGGGTTAAATCATGTCGATACTATTGTCGTACGATATATCTTTAGTGTTAGCCCGTTGTGAACCACACCTTAGTTTAAGAACAAACTACTTGACACAAATGCCCTCCTTTGCTACTACTATAGCAGTCATATACTTAGCCTTTTGTTGTACTATCCGTCACAATGTCTTAACTTTGGAATTCATCCAAATCTATCATGGAAACTTTATTTCCATTTTATTGTGCCACCCATAGTTTAAATTGAGATAAACTTAATTTGTATCTTGTGACAAAGCTAGTATCAATGTAACGCTTTACAATGAATTATTTGTAATTGTTTGTCACCTCTACACAAATATATTCTTAGTTCTTCCAAAAGATCATAATAATATCCTTACTATCGTCCAATGATTATTTTATGATTCATTCTGGCATATGCTCATAACACTTAGAGAATAAGACATATCTAGATGTGTATATATCATGGTATGATTGATCAAAACATCCTTGTGGTTTCACTCATCAAGTGTCAAAGCAATTGAATCTTGTTTCACTTATCAAGTGTCGATACACTTGAATCTTGATTCAATTCTTTTCCATGCGACAAGAACCTTTTCTTTTCGTTTCTATATTGAACTCCTTCAATATCTCATATATGTACGTTTGGCATAACCATTATTAGCGTCACAGTCTATCCATGTAGACATTCATGCTAAATATTCAGGTTTTTCCTAAGTCTTTCATCGAAATGAAATTCTTAACCTTTGTCAATAAAAGATACATCATTTCCAATCAACAAGATGTCCTCCACATAATGTATTAGAAATATGTCTCAGTGTTCCCACTTAATTTATTGCAAATGCAAGCATCTTTATCGTCTCCAGATGAAAGCTCCTTTTCAACACGGTGAAGATTCCAACTCCGCGATGCTTACTTTAACCATTGAAGTTTGCATGCCCTTTTAGCATCCTTGGAATTTAACAAAACCCTTTGGACCGTGTCTTGTACACGTCCTAGGTAACCATTCTTTTAGAAGAATTTTGTTTTATTTATTCATCTACCATATACCAAATTATATGTAGTGGTTGCTACTTTAATCCGTCCAGACTAAATATCACTATGAAAGATCAAATCTTGTCATAGTCAACTCCTTGAACATTGCCGTAAAATACTTTTCCGACATGTCGACTATTTCATAGATGTGAAACATCCATGTGTGTTTCTTTATAGATCCAAATACGACCGATAGGTTTTTACACCTTTTCGGAGGTCTTCCAAGTTCAAAACTTGATTTATCGTGTATGGAACTATCATGGATTTTATGACTTCAAGCCATTTGACGGAGTCAAGGTCCATCATTGCTTCTTTGCATGTAGTCGATTCATCATTGTCAAACAACAATGATTTATTCTCAAATCTTAGCATTTGATTATTTATCCGACCTACTTGGTTCAATAGGAACTTAGACCTCCGTGACCACAACCTTTGAGGAACATGAGATATGAGCATTATGGCTGCCTCCGGAACGATTTCTGGGGCTGCGCAACTCAGCACATATAACTAAGATTCGTTAACCTTATCAAAGTTCTATTGTCCTCCCACTTAACCTTTTGTGAAAAATTTCTTTTTCAAGCGACAAACCCTTTTGTCCTCGGTGTTATGGAGGAATACCCAATGGTTATTTGAAAGAACCTACAAAGACATGCTCATCCAACTTTGGTTGTAAACATCTTACTTATGCTTAGCATACCAAAATTTAAGAAAGGACAACTTGGGTTTTACCCCAAACCATAACTTACATGGTGTCATTTCAACGGATCAATATGGAGCTCTTTTCAGTGTAAAAGTGGTAGTCCCTAAAGCTTTTAATCTTTTAAAACATAATGGCAGTTTTATAAATAGCACCTTTGATCCAACCATGTAAACAAGGTTTCATTACAAATCTCAAACACTCCATATTCCTATGGTGTTTCGGAGATGTAAATCTAGGTGTTTTGCTAAACTTGCAACTCAAATAAATCCCTTTATGATAAAATCATAAATCATTTATTTTATTGTTACACTTGCAACTCAAATAAATCCCTTTATGATAAAATCATAAATCATTTATTTTCTTGTTAAAACGATTTTCCACTTCATCTTGAAAGTCTTTGAACGTTTTCAAATATTTCATACTTATTTCTCATTAAGTGAATATACACTCAAATTTCCGGAGAAAGTATATGAAGTTGAAATCCATCGCTTACAACTACACATAATGGACTACATACATCGATATGTATAAATTCCAATAATTTAGTCGATCGTTCTTCTTTGGCCTTTGAACGAAGTTTTAATTATCCCGAGGAAAGTCTCACAAGCGTCCTTTGATCAAATCAAAGACTGCAAAAATCCATAAAAATGGAGTTTCTTCATGTTTTATTTCCAATATAATTTAAACAGCGATGCCACTTTGTAAGTGATCTTTCAATCATTTGTCTTGCGACATTTTAGCATCAGTTTTTATGGATGTGATTTCTCAAACTAGATTTGTAAATCATTCATCTTATATGGAATACGGTAATTATTTGAACAATCTTTGTTCTCATAATACCTGATTTAAATAACTATTATTAAAACAAATATTAAAGGCAAGCTTTGATGTCAATGAGAAATACAAACAACGGCTTGTTTGTTTACGATGAACATCATCACATATACTCTTGCTAGTTACTTAGGCCATTATAGTTCATGAATTGCGTCGTTCTGTAAGAAATTTGATACCAACCAATTCGGTATCCAATACCCAATAACCACATTATTTCACAAGCAAAGAATACAACCATAACATGTATATCATCTATATACCTAAATTGGATATTTCCAGTCTTTTCTTTTCTGGCAATTATATTTTCTAGATTCTCTTTCAGCATTTTTTTCCTTTTTAAAAGAATCTATCAACATCAACAGTGGCGCCATCTACATGACACAAAGTCCAAAGCGTGTATATTCAAATACTAATATCTTTGGACTTGCACTTTGAAGTAGATCACCATCATCAAATGATCGGCATTCTTTCAAAATCCATTCTTTAAATTTCAACAATCATTTCTTTTGTTTATTTATTTTTCACATTTCAAAATTTGGAAAATTTTGGTATGTGACAGGCTACCACCCTTGAAATAAATCTCGT